>PVJN01030247.1:0-25733 GCA_004026805.1 Lasiurus borealis | reverse complement strand
TATTTTTAAGTTAACACATAGTAAAATTGCTTATCTTTATGTACAGTGTATGAATGTTAGCACGTGTAAGGGTTCTTTTAACCACTAACACAATGAGGATACAGAATAGTCCCATCCCCTCAAAAAGTCCTTCCTGAACCCTTTTGTAGTCATACCCTTCTCCCTCCCCTAGCCCCTGGCAACCACTGCTCTGTTCTTAGAACTATAATTTTGTCTTTTCAGAAGGTCATATGAATGGAATCATACAATGTGTAATCTCAGCCCCATTAATTGTTTTTATTTCTTTGTATTTCCCTTTTAATATATTTTATTGGTTTTTTTATAGAGAGGAAGGGAGAGGGATAGAGAGTTAGAAACATCAATGAGAGAGAAACATTAATGAGAGAGAAACATCAATAAGCTGACTTCTGCACATCTCCTGGGTACATGCCCTTGACCGGAATTGAACCCCAGGCCGACGCTCTATCCATTGAGCCAAACTGGGATCAGGGCCCCATTACTTGTTTTTAAATAGATATTTTTTATTGTGATAAAATGCACTTAACATAACAATTACCATCTTAACTATTTTTTTAAAAAAATCCTCACCCAAGGATATTTTTTTCGTTGATTTTTTATTGTTTTATTTTTTGACAGAGTGGAAGGGAGTGAGGAAAGGAAAAGAGAGATAAACATCGAAAAGAGAGAGACATCTATTGGTTACCTCCCCCTCTTACCCAGACCAGAGCAGGGGATCGAAGCTGCAATTGAGGTACATGCCCTTGAATGGGAATCAAACAATACTTGACCCTTTGGTCTGCAGGCCGACACTCTAAGCACTGAACAAACCAGTCAGGGTTTAACAATTTTGTTAAAAATATGTTTTTATTGAGTTTTAGAGAGAGGAAGGAAAAGGGATAAAGAGATGGAAACATTGCTGAGAGAGAAGCATCAATGGTTACTGCCTCCTGCACACCTCCTACCATAGATCCAGCAATCCCAGGCTGTTTCCTGATTGGGAATGAACTGTGACCTCTTGGTTCCTAGGTCGACACTCAATCACTGAGCCACACTGTCTGAGCCCATCTTAACTATTTTTAAATGCACAACTCAGTGGTATTAAGTAATGCATATTATTGTGCAGCTATCACAGCCTTTCATTCCCATAACTCTTTTCATCTTGTGAACTGAAACTTATTAAACAAGAACTACCCATTATCCCCTCCCTCCAGTGCCTGGCAACCACGATTCTACTTAGTGTCTCTGGTTTTGACCACTCTGAGTATCTCGTAAAAGTGGAGTCACACAGTATTTGGCTTTTGGTGACTGGCTTTTTTCACTTAGCATAATATCCTCGAGGTTTATCCTTGTCACAGCATTTTGCAGAATTTCCTTGCTTGTGAAGGCTGAGTAATATCCCCTTATCTGGACTACATTCTGCTTATCCAGTCATCTGTTCATGGACATTTGGGTTTGCTTTTTTTTTTTTTTTTTTTTTAGCTACTGTGAATGATGCTGCTATGAACATGGATGTACAAATAACTTTCCAATACCCCGCTTTCAATTCTTTTGGGTATATACCCAGAAGTGAACCATATGGAAATTCTATGTTTAATTTTTTAGCAACTGCCATACTGCTTTTCCATGAACAGTACAAGGACTCCCATTTCTCCATCTTCATTAGCACTTGTTTTCCGTGTTTTTAAAAAATAGTAGCCATCCTAATGGGTCTGAGGTGTAATGTCATTGTAGTTTTGATTTGCATTTCCTCAATGACCAGTGATGTTGAGCTTTTTTTTTTTTTATGTTGAGCATCTTTTCATGTGCTTTTTAGCCAATCATAAATCTTTGGAGAATGTCCATTGAAATCCTTTACCTATTTTGAACCAGGTAGTTTTTGTTGTTGTTGAATTTTAGGCATCCTCTATATATTTTGGATATTACTCCTATATCAGATAAATGATTTGCAAATATTGTCTTCTATTTTATGGGTTGTTGGGCCCATTAACTTTTGCCAAAGTCAAAGAAACTTCCTTCAATAGGGAGTCTAGTCACAAAGGCACATATTGTTAATAAATGTATATCATGTACATGAAACTCAGGATTCTTAGGTATAGGGTGTGTTGGCTAACAAGTTCTCAGGTTAACTGGAAATTAAGCAAATCCCCTTTGTAGCAATTTTTCAAAAATATGAGTCCCCATTTTTTCTTAATAAACAGAGCCTAATGAACATAAGTAATTCTTTTATTAAGGAGCTCAATAAACAACAGAGTTCTGACAAAGAGCATTTTCTTATATCTGTACAGTACATCTACTGAAATCATTTGGTCTTTACAATCAGTCTGAGGGGTGACAATGCAGAGAACTATTAATCCTTGTCATTTTTAATAAATGGGGACATTTAAAGATAGACAGCTTAAGTGACTTGCCGAATCACAGTCTAATTCTGGTGGATAGATAAGCCAAAATATACGCCCCATCTTCTGGATCTTTCCACCAGTTGAGCCTGCTCCCTTGATTATTGTGTGAAACATCACTTCTTATGGTTCAGTTCCATAGATATAAAGTGGAAGTTTTACAATAAGGCTTCTTGAAGTATGTGTGGTCTGCAGACCAGCCACATCCCAATGCTGGATAAAGGCAGATCCTTGGACTCTTCCACATCTCACTGAATCTAAATATCCAGATTGGCTATTTAAAGAAGGGTCTCCAAGTTAGGCTTATGCATGGTAACACTTGGGAGATTGGACTGGATGTGTATTGACTCGGACACTTCTCTAAGAATATTACCTTTGTTTTTTAAATAATACCCTGATAAGAGATTTTTTTCCCTTGCAAAGTGCAGCTTTCACCTACAAGACAAATTTATCCAGAAAACTGAGTTTGAGGGGATGTAGTATTTGGGAACTGAAAGGAATTTGTACTGAATGGTATATACAATGGCCACTGTACAGGAAAGCACAGAGAATAAAGTAAAAAAAAAAGCCCTCAAATTTCATCATCCAGAGATAACTGAAGTTCACATATTCAAGACCATCCTTCTAGACATGTCTATAGATGTACACACACACATATACATATAACTTTACAAAACAAGATGGACTCAAATTGAGCTTTACAATTTACTTTTTTAAAAGTTAACCAGCCCTAGCTGGTTTGGCTCAGTGGATAGAGTGTCAGCCTGTGGACTGAGGGGTCCCAGCCTTGAATTCAGTCAAGGGCACGTGCACAGGCTCAATCCTCAATGGGGGGCATGCAGAAGGCAGCCAATCAATGATTCTCTTTCATCATTGATGTTTCTATCTCTCTCCCTTCCTCTCTGAAATCAACAAAAATATATAAGAATAAATTTAAAAAATAAAAGCTCTAAAAATAAATAAAAAGTTAACCATATGCTATTGACACTTATAGATTCATTTTTGTTTTTGTTTTTTGTTTTTGTATTCCAATGTATGTTTGTGTGAGTGTATATAGGAGTTTGTGTATGAAGACAGGTGTTTGTATATGTGTGTGTGCATGCATGTGTAGCTTAATTTATTCAATTAGTCCTCTATTGAATGACATTTAAATTGTTTTCAACGTTTTATGATGACGAGCTAAGTTCCAGTGAATTTTCATTATCATACATGCAGGGTGTCCGCAAAAATGTATACACCTTTTGAATAACTATTAATTCCAATGGGTTAAATCTGAAGAAAAAAAAAAGAAACATCAATTTAGCTATCAACTTTTGAAGTGTTTATACATTTTTATGGCACACCCTGTATTTTCAAACCTGCAATTTTTTTTCAATTTCTTGTTTTCAATTTCTTTAAAAAAATTTTTTTATTGATTTCATAGATGAAGGGAGAGTGAAAGATAGAAACATCAATGATGAGAGAGAATTATTGCTTGGTTGCCTCCTGCACACCCCCTACTGGGGATGCAGCCCATAACCTGGGCATATGCCCTTGACCAGAGTCTAACCTGGGACCTTCCTTTTATTTCTTTTTTTCAAATTTCTTTATTGATTAAGGTATTACATATGTGTCCTCATGCCTCCATTAACCCTCCAACCCTCTCCCTCCACTTATACCCTAACCCCCCTGGTGTTCGTGTCCATTGGTTAGGCTTAAATGCATGCATACAAGTCCTTTGGTTGATCTCTCCTCCTTACCCACATCCTCCCCTACCTTCCCTCTGGGGTTTGACAGTCTGATCGATGCTTCTCTGTCTCTGTTCATCAGTTTATGTTGTTCATTATATTCCAAAAATGAGTGAGATCATGTGATATTTATCTTTCTCTGACTGGCTTATTTCACTTGACATAATGGTCTCCAGTTCCATCCATGTTGTTGCAAATGGTAAGAACTCCTTTTTTTATAGCAGTGTAGTATTCCATTGTGTAGATATACCACAGGTTTTTAATCCACTCATCTGTTGATGGGCACTTAGGCTGTTCCCAAATCTTAGTTATGGTGAATTGTGCTGCTAGGAACATAGGGATGCATGTATCCTTTCTGATTGGTCTTTTTAGCTTCTTGGGTATATTCTTAGAAGTGGGATCACAGGGTCAAATGGGAGTTCCATTTTTAGTTTTTAGAAGAAACTCCATTCTGTTCTCCACAGTGGCTGCACCAGTCTGCATTCTCATAAGCAGTGCAAAAGAATTCCTTTTTCTCTGCATCCTCACCAACACTTGTCGTTTGTTGATTTGTTGATGATAGTCCTTCTGACAGGTGTGAGATGATACTGCATTGTCATTTTGATTTGCATCTCTCGGATAATTAGTGACTTTGAGCACGTTTTCATGTGTCTCTTGGCCTTCCTTCTGTCCTCCTTCGAAAGGTGTCTATTCGGGTCCGTTGCCCACTTTTTGATTGTATTCTTTATCTTCCTTTTGTTAAGTTGTATGAGTTCCCTGTAAATGCTGGAGATTAAACCCTTAAGCTGGGACCAGTCCAAGGCCGACACTCTATCCATTGAGCCAAACTGCCAAGGGCTCTTGTTTTCAACTTTTAAAATATTTTTATTTTTATTGATTTCAGAGAGGAAGGGAGAGGAAGATAGAAACATCACTAATGAAAGAATCATTGATTGGCTGCCTCTTGCACGCCCCACACTGGGGATGAGACCACAACGTGGGCATAGGCCTGACCGAGAATCCAACTGTGAACTCCTGGTTCATAGGTTGATGTTCAACCACTGAGGCACGCTGCTGGGCTTCATATTCTAAAACCTATTGCCAAACCACAAGATATACAAATAGCAATTTCCTCACATCCTTACCAACAGTATGGCATCTCATGTTTGTTTCAAACACAGTGGCTGGCTCTGCCATTTGGCCTGTCAGTATCTCCCACAGCACACATGGAATTAGTTTGCTGAAGACCAGCCAGCCACCACTCTCCTTTTCCAGCTGCTATAATGTCTAGTTCTCAGTGCTCTCTAGAGAGGAAAGATTGAAGCCGATGTTTCAGACTGACCAGTCTTGGCAATCGAGAGGCAGTCCGCAGAAATCGGGGGAGGTGCCAAGAAATCGGGGAGATGCCAAGAAATCGGGGGAGGTGCCATTTCTATCGCTGGCCCTGTTTTCACACTTGACTATTGTTCCCAAGGGCAGTTCTTGCAGCTCCTTTGTGTCTACAGCCTCCTTTGTGCACAGGTCAGCCACAGACTTTCTAACCAATGTTCTCACTGATTTAAAAAAAAAAAATCAATGAATTAACCATTTAATAACCATTGCACAGAGTGATCATAAAGCCCCCATGCATTAGCTTGTGACCCCTGTTATTTGTTTTAATATTTTTAACCTCGGTGGCCCAGCATATGGCCAGTGTCCCAAAGTCAACTAGTCCCCAGTTAGATTCTTTTTTCTTCTAATTTAAAAAAAATTGATTTGAGAGAGAAGCACCAATTTTTTGTCCTACTTATTTATACATTCATTGGTTGATTCTTGTATTGGTCCTGACCGGGGATCGAACCTACATCCTTGGTGTATCAGGATGATGCTCTAATTAACTGAGCTACCCAGCCAGGGCTCCAGCTTGATTCTTGAATCAGAATAGCTTCAGTTTCTTCTAACAAAATCAGAACATCCCTTAGAGAACACCATTGGGAAATAAGCATCACATACAAGCAATAGCATCTGTATATCTTCATTTGTTTAGTGATCAGACTTCCAGCAGCTCACTATTAAAAACACCAGTGAAGCCGAGTAGAGGAAAGTACCAACCTCATTCTGATAGTTCTGGCTGGAAGCCCAACCCTTTCATATATTAATCTTGGGCAAATTACCTAATTGTTCTAGATAAGTTCCGGCTTGTGGTAAGTTTCTAGTGACTATTATCTGTCATTACCAATTCTCAACAGAATGCGGTGTTTCTGATCATTTTACTGAGCCTATGTCCTCGTTCTCTGGCAGAGATAAAGGGTTCCCAAGTCACAGACTATTGACTAAAATTAATGTGCGAAATCAAACCACTGGTTTAATAAGCTTGGTGGTCTGACATTCTGAGGTATGGGTGGAGGAACAAGCGGCCACATAGAGAAGGGGCAGCTGATGGGTGAGAGGGAACTGCCGAGGCAGCAGGATGGCTACACAGCGACAGAGAGGCAGCCTGAGTCCGTTCACTGAGGGACAAATTGTCCTCTCTCAGTGGCCTGCCAGAGGGCATGGTTGTGGGTTTGACAGCTCTTTATAATAATAGATGTGTATAATGACCATTGGAAGCATCAATTAAAGGTCAAATATGTCTGAGTAAGCTGTTTAGCCAGGCAACGAGGTGTGTAATGCCTTTTTAAAAGACACTTGAGCTTCACTTTGAAAGAGAAACCACCAGCCAGTCTAAACTCTTTCCAGCCCGGGAGCAGCGTGTTCTCCAGTTAAGAAGTATATGGTCCAAAAAGATGTTTAAAAATCAAGGACCATTCTAGGGCCAACTTGTTATTTTGCCATGTAAAGAAACCAAGAAACAAACTGACAATAGAACCACCACCTACTGTCATTATCTTTCCTAAAAAGAAGAGGAATTTTTAAAAATATTGATTTTTTTACAGAGAGGAAGGGAGAGCGATAGAGAGTTAAAACATCGATGAGAGCGAGACATTGATCAGCTGCCTCCTGCACGCCCCCTACTGGGGATGCGCCCGCAACCAAGGTACATGCCCTTGACCGGAATCAAACCTGAGACCATTCAGTCCGCAGGCTGATGCTCTATTCACTGAGCCAAACTGATTTCGGCAGAAGAGGAATTTTAATGTCAGAAAAAGTCTGCAGGCCACAGTCTTGGCATGAAGGACGACCCTTCAAACTGGGCACATGTAGCCCCGAGAAACACTGGGTGCGTTTCACAGCTTTTCTGACTGTGTTATGACTTTGGGGAACATGGTTGTGGACCAACCCATGGGCCTGGAGTTTGGAAAGTGCTGCACTCTAAAGCTCTGGTTCTCGAAGTGCTGGCGCAGGGCCCGTAGCATCAGCAACAGCAGCAGCAGCAGCATGAGAACTGGTGGGAGATGCACTCTCAGGCCCCTCCCCCGCCCCCCAAAGCAAGCATTCTGGAAGTGGTCCCAGCGACCTGTGTCTTAACAAGTCCTTGAGTGAGTCTGACACACCCAGAGCTGAGAACCATTGCTGTAAACTGTCCCTTCTAGGCGGATTGCACTCACCTTCTCTGAAAACCTCCAGTGGCGGGATCCCTCCACCGTGCAAAGAAGGCTGTTTGCAGGTGAGTCACCACAGTGGTAGAGTTTGAAGGAGGTGAGAAACTCCTAGACTAGGCTCCTTGGTCCCGTTGTCTCCCCTTGAGAGCACAGAATGAGTTCTCTCTGTCTAATCTCACATGACAACACTGTATGATTCTGAAGGTGACTGTTAAGGCTGGCCACTGCTCTGACTGGCTCTCTCATGACTTGTTCTCTAGTCCTCTTGTCAGCCTGATCACCCTCATCTGGATGCCCATCATCATCATCATCATCATCATCAAACTACCATTTATTGACTACTTGTGACTATCTGCCACTCACTGCCTGGGATATTCCTTTCCCCCACTTTTAATCTTCTCAACAACCCTGGGAAGTTGCTCTACTATCTATATTTTACAGAAAGAAAGTAAGTTCAGGGAGGTCAAGTAACATCCAATATCACTCTGTTTGTAAGTAGCTGAGCCAGGGTTCCACACTCAGTTCTGTGTCACCCCAGGTCTCATGCTATTTCCACTATTCCAGGCTACCCTTAAATTTCCATCAAAGTCTTATTAAGTTAGGAGAGGCTGAGCCAGGAAGAGAAGGTCATGGAGGGTGAGTATGCGACATGTGGGAAGAGCGTGGACTCTGGAGTTAAGAGATCTGGGTTGAGTTCCATAATCTGCAGTTACTCAGTATATGCCCTTGGATGTGCTTCCTGTTCTCTGTGAGCCTCAGTGTCCTCATCTGTACAATGGGGATAATAATAGCCTCTACCTCATATGGCTGTTGATGAATAGAAATGAATTCATGCTGAAAAAGCACTTAGCAAAGTGCCTGGTAAATATCTCTTATTGTTACCAAGAAGTTGTACTTAGCAGTTATATAATTATAATATAGAGGAGCTATATACAGACACAGGTACATTACAGCAATATAAACCAGTTTCTTCTTTCTGGCTCCACTGCACCCCCAGCTATTTCTGAACCTGGACTATCTCAGCAACTTCTTAACCAATACACATGCTAAAAAATCAATCCTGCTAAAGTCCAACTCTAATGATGGTGTCATCGCCCTGCTAACATACCATCTTCAAGTGAGGTTCAGGTTTCTCTTCCTTCATGGACTCTGGTTCCAGCTGAAGCCAGTTATGCCCTTCTTCACACATGAAGTTCTCCTGCATTGCCTCTGTCTCCAATGGCCACCGTCTCCACCTTATCCTCCATGGCTCTGCCTCCCGGCTCTCTGTCAGACATTTTCAATGACCCAGAGCTATTTCTCTCATGAGCCATTTCCTACAACTTCCAAGGAGACTGGGCAACTTCTTCCTTTGAACTTATTTGACCTTTATTTCCTGAATAATTATTTTTGAAGTCACTTGGCCTTTATTTTATTTATTTATCTTTTTGATAGATTTTTATTGATTTCAGAGGGGAGGGGAGAGGGATAAAGAGATAGAAACATCAATGATGAGAGAGAATCATGGATTGGCTGCCTCCTGCACATTTCCTATGGGGACCCAGCCCACAACCTGGGCATGCGCCCCAACCTGGGAATGGAACCGGCGAACTTTTTGTTCATAGGTTGTCGCTCAATCACTGCACCACACCAGTTGGGCTGGCCTTTATTTTTTTGAATTATAATAGTGTGTTAGGAAAAGAATTTAGATTTTGCCACCAGATAGACCTGGGTTCAAATTCTGAGTCTTCCTCTAATTAGTGTATGGTATCCCTGAGATTCCATTATATGGGAATTGGGGATAAAACCCCTCGCCTGTGTGTCTCGTGAAGAACTAAAAGAGACTAGGAAACAGAAGCCGCCCCCCCCCCGCCCCCAATTCCAGTGTCTGTTCCCTTCTCCCCGGCATGGGTACCCTGATTTATATCCCCTATTTGTTAAGAGCAGGAACTTCATCTTCACTGTGCTGCTACCACCTGCAGTGCTTAGAACAATTCTTTATGCACAGATGCTCCATAAAGACATGTTGAAATGAACTTTCTGCCTCTTACTAGCTAAGTGGTTTCAGTTGGCTTAACTTCTCTCACTCAGTTTTCTTGTCCTTCAAGTTAGTGACATTAAAATTAATCGTAATGTTTGTTCCAGCCAAGTCATTCTTCCATTTACTCATGTGCTAGCTGGTCTGCCAGGGGGGTGCAGATAAAAATGGTAGGTCAGATGTTCTGTAATGAGAATTTTGGTCCCAGAGCAAGAGTGTGGAATGGCACTGTTCCTTTTTTGTAACAATTTTTAATTGATGAGAGAGAGAGAGAGAGAGAGAGAGAGAAAGACAGACATTGATTTGTTGCTCCACTTATTTGTGCTTTCATTGGCTGATTCTTACATGTGCCCTGACTGGGAATGAAACCCAAAACTTTGGTGTGGGCGACACTCTAACCAACCGAGTTGCCCCGCCAGGGCAGAAATGGCACTGGTCCAATGTTGACCTTGGAGAGGAATGCATGTAGGCAGCCTGGGCGTGTTGGAGCTCTTGGCATAGAGGACCCTGTCATCATCCGTGGGAGCATCATTGTTTCCCTTTGCTTGGTACTTCACAGGAGGCTGCATATTAGTTGGGTACCAGGTTTGGTTTCATTTTTTTAAATTGATCTCAGAGAGGAAGGAAGAGGGAGAGAGAGACAGAAACATCAGTGATCAGAGAAAACCATTGACCAGCTACCTCCTGCATGCTCCCCACTGGAGATCCAGCCTGCAACCAGGGCATGTGCCATGACCAGGAGTCAAACTCTGATCTCCTGGTTCATAGGTCAATGCTCAACCGCTGGGCAGGTTTGTGTTTTTCTTTTAAACAGCTTTATTGAGATACAATTTCCGTATCATAAAGTGTACTTGTTTAAAGTGTACAATTCAGTGGCTTTTTCGTATATTTACAGAATTGTGCAACCATCACCCTATTTATTGTAGAACATTTTGATCCCCCAAAGAAGCTGGCTTGTTTATCTTTCTGACACAGGACTTTGCCCAAGTCAAGCCTTGCTTTTCTTCACCAGCTCAGTGCTCAGCTCACTGTGGAGGTGGTGGGGTTGAGAAATTAGAGTGTGGAAATATATTTTAATGAGCTCATGGATAATCACTTGATAAATCGGCTTAAAACACATGGATACCCCTCGAGATCCCCAGGAACCTTCTGCACACACAGCTGCCCTATCAGCCCTGCTCCACCAGCTCCAGCACTCCCTGCTGTCTGTGTCAGCAGATTCCTCAAAGCAGCAGGCCCAGATGACCTCAGAAGGCACCATCCCACCCTTCCTGTTTATCTACCCTCTGCTCCTCTTGTTCTCCTCCTTTGCCCCAGTATTGCTCTCACATCCCTCTTTCAGACCATTATCCTTCTCTGTCCTGTCTTCCAAAATGCCCCTGTAACAACAAAGTCTTCCCCTGATCCTGCCTCCCTCACCATCTCCTCTCACTTCTCTGTATAGACATGCTCATTGGGCAGGTTGCTCATATGTCTGCCCCTTCCCTCCCTCCTATTACCTCGGCAAGCTCACTGGCTCCTGTGCCCCTCTCCTAAATGCCTGAATCCAGACTACTGATGGCATTAGAATGGCTAGTCCCGAGGCCCCTTTCAGTCTTCCTTCCTGCTCTCTGGGTCCTCTCTCTTCTCCAAGCCCTGTCCTCCTGGGCCTGTGACCCAGCACCCTCCTTCCACCCACGGAAGGGCCTTATCTATCTAATAATAGAGGAATATGCAAATTAGCCAGGACACCATACCATCACGACCGAACAACAGGGACCTGAGGTTGCATGGCGCCTGGCTGGGGGTGAGGGACCTGAGGCTGTGCCCCCCGCCTGGCAGGGCTTGATGAGGAACCTCAAGCCATGGCCTCCAACTGGCAGGGCTTGATGAGGGGCCTCAGGCCATGCCCCTCGCCTGAGACTCTGCCTCCCACCCACAGGGGCTTGGCAGGGGTGGGGCTGGCCGGGTCTGGGTCTCACCCAATGGGGGTGGGGCTGGCTGGGTCTGGGCCTTCTACATTTTTGAAGTGTGCGCAGGTGGTGGGCGGGACTTGACTCTAGGTCCCGCAGCATGCCCCAGACTCTGACAGAAAGGAGATTTTCATTTTATTAGATATACATTTTACTAATTTTCTTTCCTCTCTGACACTTCTATTATAGAAAAAGGGCAAATAGCAATATTAAATTATTTCCTTTAATTAATTCCCCTTTAATGTGCACAAATTTCATGCACCAGGCCACTAGTTATAAAATTTATGGGGCTTCCACTGAAAAGCAGTTTTTTGGTATCCAGAGGTAGTAAGGAAAGAAAAACAGTTCAGGTTGTGGAATCAACAGTTCTCAGGTTTCTAATCCTAGTCCTTCCACTTCTTAGGCCAATTGACCCCACTTCCTCTCCATCTCCACCTCTGGAAGAAACCAAGATGGTGGCCTAGGTGAACACCTAAACTGCTGCCTCGCACAACAATTTCAAAATTACAACTAAAAGACAGAATAGACACCATCCAGAACCACAGGAAAGCTGGCTGAGTGAAAATTCTACAACTAGAAGTAAAGACAGGGACTCACAAAGACTCAGAGAAGCTGTAAAAAGCTGAGGTATGGAGACACACTCTTGGAAAGGACAGGCAGCAGAGGGTCTGGCTGGCTTCCTCTAGTGGGAGGGAGATGGAAAATCCCAACTGCACTGAACACCACTTCTGACTGCACTGAACCCCAGTTCTGGGTGAGACCCATACGGGGAGAGTCTGGACTGTCGTGAAAAGGAAGGAGTGCAGGGAAACTTAGGGGAGCCGTGAAAGACAGAGGTTTGGGGGCATGTGAAAGGGTGCATGAAAGTGTGCACACAGAGCACTGACTGCTGATTGTGCCACTGGCTTTCTCTAGTGGGAGGAAAACAGAATCTCCCAACAGAACTGAAATCCAGGTACAACTGCACTGAACCCCAGTTTCAGGCAAGACCCTGGGAACCCAGACTCATATGGGTCTCTAGAATGCATGGAAACTCAGGGAGCCAGAAAGGCAGAGGTCTGAAGGTACATGTGCATGCACACATAGAGGGCTGCAGCAATTACCCAGAGGCACTGAGACTCAGGGGCTGTCAGGTAGGGCATGGCTGACGGGAAGCCAAGGCTGTCTGCTCAGCCCTGAGACTCCACCACATCCAAGCCCAGCACAGAGGCTGTTGCAATCTTGCAAGTCTTAAAGCTGAGTCCAGCACAGATGTTCTCCGGACGCAGACACAGCTGATCCTCAAACCAATAGGCTTGGAGGTCAATTCCCCCCAGTGATACCAAAAACAATCACGAATTAACTACAATAAGACTGTACATAGAGTACACAAAGGGGTGCACCAAGAGTGTCCACCTCAGGTAACTGGGGAGGCAGAGCTACTGGGCCATATAGGACACCTAACACACAAAGCTACTCTACCAACTCAGGGAAGCAGCGAACATGCGGAGACACAAGAATAGATCACAAACAAAAGAAATGAAGAAAAACAAATGACTGGATATAGAGTTCAAAACCACAGTTATAAGGTTTTTAAAGAATTTCCTAGAAAAAATGTATAAATTTAGTGAGACCTAAGAGGAGATGAAAAAGGACCAAATAGAAATTAAACATACATTGACTGAAAAAAAATTATACAGAGACCTAACAGCAGACGAGAGGAATGCAAAAATCAAGTCAAAGATTTGAAATACAAAGAAGCAGAAAACACTCAACTGGAAAAGCAAAAAGAAAAAAGAATCCAAAAGTGTAAAGATAGTATAAGAAGCCTCTGGGACAACTTCAAGCATACCAGCATCAGAGTTATGGGGATGTCAGAAGAAGAAGAAGAGAGAGCAAGATACTGAAAACCTATTTGAAGAAATAATGACTGAAAACTTTCCCCACCTGGTGAAAGAAATAGACTTACAAGTCCAGGAAGTGCACAGAATCCCAAACAAAAAGAATCCAAAGACTACACCAACACACATCATAATTAAAATACCAAGAGCAAAAGACAAAGAGAGAATATTAAAAGCAGCAAGAGAAAAACAGTTCATTACATACAAAGGAGCACCCATTCGATTGTCAGCTGATTTCTCAACAGAAACTATGCAAGCCAGACAGGAGTGGTAAGAAATATTCAAAGTGATGAATAGCAAGAATCTACAACCAAGATTACTCTACCCAGCAAAGCTATCGTTCAGAATTGAAGGTCAGATAAAGAGCTTCACAGATAAGAAAAAACGAAAGGAGCTCATCAGCACCAAACCAGTATTATATGAAATACTGAAAGGTACTCTTTAAGAAGAGGAAGAAGAAGAAAACAGTAAAGGTAAAAATTATGAACAACAAATACATATCTAACAATAAGTGAATCTAAAAATCAAGTGAATTGAAAATCTGATGAACAGAATAAATTGGTGAATATAATAGAATTAGGGGCATAGAAAGGGAGTGGACTGATAATTCTCAGGGAGAAATAGGTGAGGGGGGGTGCAGGGAGAGACTGGACAAAAATCATACACCTATGGATGAGGACAATGGGGGGAGAGGTAAGGGTAAAGGGTAGGGTGGGAGTCACGTGGAGGGGAGCTATGGGGAGAAAAAAGAGGAACAATTGTAATAATCTGAACAATAAAGATTTATTAAAAAAAAAACAACTCCACCTCTGGGCTGTTGTTAAACTGAGGAGTGATGACCAATGAATTGTAGACACCACTGCGCACTTGGGACAACTTCAAGCGTACCAACATCAGAGTTATGGGGAAGTCAGAAGAAAAGAGAGAGAGCAAGATACTGAAAACCTATTTGAAGAAATGACTGAAGTGAGGAGTAATGTGGGTAAAGCACACACTTGGAGAGCTGCCAGGGCACAGTGTGTTCATGGGGATAAGTCTCAGGTCTAATCAGGTTCCAGGGGAGAAGAATGAGAAGCACCCGGTGAATGGGTTGGTTCATTGTCCATGAAAATGAAATAAACGAGGGGCAATTTTCTGATGAAGTAAACATAGAGAGGGAGTCAGCCCCAAAGGCTTCTCAGAGGTTTTGCGTTTTAGAATGAAGAGCCTGGTGACTACAAGGGCCATCAGCTCACCAACGCCAGGACCCTCCACACGCCAGGCTCAGGCTGGGCACCAGGTGCAGCTGAGTGGCACAGGCTTGTTGTTCGGAAGCGCACAGTACACTGAATCAATCCATTTAACTCACAGGGACTTCTGGGTGCTGGGCTGGGGCCGAGGTTACAAAGTGAATTCAAGTCGGCTCTGCCCTCGAGAAATCAGAATGTAATAAGGGGCAAGCGCGACCAAAAGAATATCAGGCACGCAAAGCGTAGGGGTCACCCTGCTATTTAAATGGCCTTGCTCCCCTGGCCAGTGTGGCTCACTGGTTGGAGCATCATCCTGTGCACCAAAAGGTGATGGGTTTGCTTTGGGGTCAGGGCGCATGCCCTGGACTCAGGTTGGTAAGAAGCTAGGAGAATTCCTTGGCGAGTAGAATGGGGAAACTGAGACAAGTAGCTGAACCAACTGGTGGAGCAATTTACAGCCAGACACAGAAGGTCACCTCCCTGGGGATAACATCTAAGTCTCAGTGGTATTTCAGCTCTAGGCCCAGAAAAGCAACAAAACGAGGTGGACAATGCCAGGACCAGCTGCAACGACTAATGACCCTCTGCCCTGGTGCCAACCAGTCAGTAAAACCACCATCATGGCAGGGCACACCCGAAAAATGGATGAATATTCTGCTGAAACTCTTCCCTCCTTCCTCCCCTAAAATTCCCGCCTATAAGAGAGAGATCAAACCCTCAGGACCAAGGACCCAGGGTACCCTCTCTCTCTGCGGAGCCTGCCCCTGCCTTTCCCTGTCCTCTCTTCTTCCCCCACAGGCACAAATCTCCTAAACTGTAAAGGACCCCACAAGATTTACCCCCCAGGGAAGCAATGGGCAGCGGCAGTTCATCCCAGGCTAACACTGTGAACTTGTCTCCAAGTGCCTTTCTAGTGTGCGAAATCGGCCCTACCTCCGTCCCTTCCTTTCCTATAATGCTTTTAGAACCCACATACTACCACGGCCCTAGGCAGACCTGCTCAGGGCCAGGTTCCCTGAGTCTGGGGGCATCACCAGGCAGGGTCTTTCCACGTCTGAGGGTGATAGGGATCACCCTAGTGGTGGCATTGTGGGGCAGACCCCTGCCACTTGGCCAAGTGCTGGCAGCGAGGGCAACAGAAGTGATTAAGGCAGGGCATGCACCCACAGGGACCTCACCCTCCGCTGCAGGCTTCTCAGCCGTCCACCACACGTGAAGCCCGGGAGTGGGACATATGCAGATCTTGCCCTGGTCTAGTGCTCAGTTGGTTGGAGCATCGTCTCCTGCCCAGGAAGGTCACAGTTTGATTCCTGGTCAGGGCACATGCCTAGGTTGTGGGTTCGATCCCAGTCCAGGCACATAATTGATGTATCTCACATTGAGCTCTCTCTCTCTCTTTCTCCCTCTCTAAAAATAAATTAAAAAATACAATCAATAATGCAGATCTTGACTCAGGGGCCCGGGAGGGGCTGAAGTTCTCATTTCTGACAAGCTCCCAGGGATATGGGGCTGCTGGTCCTGGACACACTTTAAAGAGCAAAGCAAAGCTTGAGCAGATATGGATTAAAGATCTAGGTGCCACGCACCGGGCACTTTAAAAAATAACTTCATCCCATGTTACTTTTCACATCCCTTTATATACCCATTTTGTATATCTTCCCTCTTTGTCACCGCGCTCCCTTTGGTCATTAGAGAGCTGGGAACTGGCCCTGGATGGTTTCTGCAGAGAAATGTCCATTGCTCAGATTTCCCTCCTAGGAGGCTGATTCTGGTCATAGTGCGGAGAACCAGTGAAGGGGCCAGGAGTAGGCACGGCAGCGGGGTGACGGTGGGGAGACAGTGAGTGGCCTTTGAAGTTGTCCAGGGAAGAGCTGGTGGCTATGACTAGGCCAGTGACGGGAAGGGAGAGAAATTGAGGGGCACCTACAATATTTTGTTGGTAATTAGGGGTAGGACTGGGAAGGAGGGAAGACTCCAGGGGGATTCCCAGGATTGAAGTAGGTGCCACTGATGGGCATGTGAGACTGACGGGGGCGGGGGTGTTGGAGAGGGGAGAAGTGGCTCTGTCGGGGGCACAGGACAGGGCACCTGCAAGGATCAGGCTTTAGGGTCCTCCAGGCCAGCGCCCACCACAGAGCCTGGCACAGAACCTCAATAAGTGCATGTGGAATGACTGAAAACTGAACCGGGCCCCAAGAGGTGGTATAGCAGGAACCACCAGCTGGACAATTGGCTCCATTGTGCCTGAGAGGGTCTGGACTGTGCCTGGGCCTCTGCCCTGGGTCACTAAGGACCATTTGAACCGGGCTGGTGTTGCTCAGTGGTTGAGCATAGACCCAGGAACCAAGTTCAATTCCAGGTCGGGGCACAATTCCGAGTTGTGGGCTCAATCCCCTGTAGTGGTGTGCAGGAGGCAGTGGATCGATGGTTTCTATCTCTCTATTTTAAAAAAATCAATAAAAACATATAATTTTTTAAAGTATCATTTGTGGCCTGTCTATGTCTGGCGGACTAGGCTCTTGGCTCCAGGGAGCTAGCTGCCATTTGTCCCAGGAACCACAGTGTAATAATGTGTCCTCAGTTGTCCGGCCCCACAATTAGAGGTATGATGGCAGAGATCACCACAAGGTGGCGCTCATAGGCTTTCTTATTTTTAATTTCCACACTCCCCTCCCCACCCTTAACAGGATTCTTTTTTGTGTTGCTCAACAGCACCCTGACTTAGCCTTCACAAGTTGGGGGGCTGACTCCAAAGTGCTGTCACGGCCTGGGAAACACAGGCTAGCATCCCCAGACCAAAATAAAGGTCCCGATTCAACAACTTAGTTTGAATGGCAGCCCCCAGAGGCTCAACAATGCCACGCTCACTGGCTGGGTGACTTCGGGCAAGTCACCTACTTCTCGGAACCCCAGCTTTCCTAAAATAAAATAACGAGGACCATAACCATTCCTCTCTCAACCAGCTGTTGGGGAAAGTAAGAGCAAATGGAAACAGTACTGTATTGTGTTTTTCATAAGAGCCCCGGAAACCCAGCCCTGCAGAGCCACTCTAGGTGATTCTTCCAACCACTGCTTAGAGTCCCCATTGGTACCTGGTCCTGTGCTGGTGGCAGCTGGCCAGGGAGGCAAAGATGAGTGTGGACAGGGATGGCCCTCAGGAGCCTGCAGCCTTGGAGGTCTGGATGACTCCTGAAGATTGTGTGTGGACCCTGAGTGTCCTGACCACCGGCCTGAGGTGACAGGAATTCAGAACAGTGCCTTCGGCTCTCCCAGGCAGAGCGAGATTCCCTCTGATACCTGCCCAGGGCCTGTTAACACATTGGCATTAGGCTGGATGGTCCTGGTGAGTGAGGCTCCAGCTCAAACGCCAACACAGGAATTTACAAGAAAGCAGCGTCAGATGGCTTCCAGACATGGCTTCCTGTAGGTCTGAGCCTCTGCAGAAACCATAATAGGAAAAAAGAAAAAAAAGAAAAAAAAATCATAACAGGACCCATTGTCCACTGGCGACTCCAGGTCTCCTGGATGGCGGATCACGTGGTGCACTTTTCTTTGAATAAAATGCCCAGGAAGCGTTCCCCTCTGTGTAGACAGTGGGATCTGCTTTCCCTTCTTGGAAAAGAGGCACCAAGTGAGCCTGCCTTTTCTGTGATATCTGGCCAGTCAGGGAATGACAGGAAGTCAGATGTGGCTGTCACTGCAAGCTCTGCAGGTACCTGACACCATGGCTCTTTCAGTCCTTTTCAAGAAGGCCTACTCACCCAGAAGTGTAGCATTTTGGTGAGGAGCACAGACCCTGGAGCCAGACGTGTGGGTTCAAGTCTCAGCTCTACTACGTACTAGCTTGGGCAGGTGACTTAACTTTACTGTAGCTCAGTCCACATCTGTGAAGTGGGCTGCCATGAGAACGAAATGAGTTCATTGTGTAAAGTGCTCAGAACAGTGCCTGTCACATGGTGAGTGCTATGTAAGTATGAACTATTCTGACTTCTTTCCCTGCCTTGCCTTACCTTGATGGGCTGCAATAGCAAGTGAGAGACATGAATATTTATATATATACTAGAGGCCTGATGCACCAAATCTGTGCAAGAGTAGGCCTTCCTTCCTTCTGCTGCTGGCAATGGCTTCTCTCTGGCACCTGGGACCTAGGCTTCCGTCGCAGCCCTGGCTTCATCCAGAAGGTTGTCTGGAAGGATCTCTTGGTCTACTTAGCATATTATGCTTTTATTATTATTATAGATATTTTTATTATTATTATAGATATTTTAAATATATTTTTATTGATTTTAGAGAAAGGAGAGGGAGGGATTGAAACATCACTGATGAGAGAATCACTGATCAGCTGCCTCCTACACGCCTCCATTCCCCCTACTGGGGATCAAACCCAGGCATGTGCCCTGACTAAGACTTGAACCCTGACCTCCTAGATCAGGTGTCTATGATCAACCTCAGAGCCACACTGGTCCAGCGGGACATGATTTATAAAGCAGCTTTACAGCTGAAGCATGGTAAGTGTATAATTAGTGACACTCTTAATAGCCATATAAAGTAGTAACTCACCTTATTTGACCCAGGAGGAAACAGAGGCTCATTGTGAGGAAGTGGCCAGTGCCAGGCCACCTCTGCTGCAGAGGTGCGACCACGTCCTCAGCCCCAGGATGGGCCCTCTCTGCTGACCTCCCTAGCTTTTGCCCCCATCTCCTAGGCCCTCAGCTGCCCCTCGGTGGCCCCTCACTCTAATCCGTGTGACTGGCAGTGGGTGTTAGAGTGAATAACACTGGCTGTTCCAACAAATGAGCCTCCGATCTCAACACTTACCACCCTGGAGACTTCTCACTCCCACACAGTGGGTTGCGGGTGAGATGTGGTGCGGGGTCCGCTCCACACAGTCACTTGAGGACCCTGAGTCCTTTCATCTAGTGATCTTGCCCCAATCCAGGGGCTCATCTGTGAAGCAAGATCTCCTGCCTCCAATGTCAATACTTTTCCCACGTCCAAAATTCTTCCAGTGCAGTGGTCGGCAAACTCATTAGTCAACGGAGCGGCAAACCAAGGCTCGCAAGCTGCATGTGGCTTGTGAGCTGCGGTTTGCCGACCACTGCTCTAGTGCAATCAGGTCAATTGGGGAAACTAAGGCCCAGAGAGGAAGGACATGGCCAGGGTCACGCTGCAGACTGAGGGCAATTTGGGAGTAAAGGTCAGAGCATTGGGGCCTGTCAGCAGCTTTATAGATATGGCCATGTGCACCTCCCGCCCCCTCCATTCAATGTTGGGACACCAGGCCCAGAAAAGGGAATGAGTGGCGACATTTCTCCCAGAGTCTGGCTGGTGCCCCCACTGGGGTGGGTGGAGTTGCCATTCACTGAGCAATGACCAGGGGAGTCAGGGCAGCTGCGGGGTGGTGGGAGGGGGGCGGGCAGGGAGATGGTGTTTTGGACTGAACAGTCTGAGTGTGAAGGTTTTATGGGTTATCAGCCACTGGGTGATGGGCTGAAGGTGGGAGTGGACTGGCACAGGAAGTAGGAGTCCAGGCAGGAAACAGGGTTCTCCCAAAATCCTGGCAGAGCAGTGGATGATTCCAAAGGAGCCTGTAACCTGGGGAGAAAGCTCTGACTCTGAACAGAGTCCAGGATTCCTGTTGGACTTGCATGGGGACTTGTGAGTCCAATTCGGAAGAGGAGGAAGAAAGAGAACCAAGCCCCAGAAGAGCGTCCCACAGCTTGAAAGGACCCCAACTCTTTGTCGAAAGGGAAACTGAGGCTGAGGGGTGGCAGAGACTCCGCCAAAGCCACCAGGCCCAAACCAGGGCTCCTGTGCGGCTGCCTGGCCAGCTCCTCCGACCACATGTCAGCACGTTGACAGCAGCTTTCCACACGGGCGGCCGGCTTGCAGTAGCTTTCCCAGGATCTCTACGAACAGCGAGCCCTTGCCCAGAATCTGAGCCCTTCCATGTGTCTGCCTGAGTCCCAGGGTCACCCCTGGAGTCAAGGCTGTCGCCAGCCCTCCATCCACACACCTCCCGGCTCTCAGCCCTTTGTCTCAGATGGCAGACGAGACCTCCTCCTCTCACTGGCCTGCGCCTCCCCCGCTGCAAGGCCGCTGGCCCAGGCTCGGGCCTCCCCGAACAGAGGCCTCAGAATAACCTTGGACCATCTCCTCTGGGCAGAAATCGCCTCCCAAGGAAGCAGAGGCCTTGAGGTTCTAAAGCCTTTCTTCCCCGCAGGGGGCAGTTTCCTTGAATAGAGCATGAATGCAGAGGGACACAGCAGCGCCTTGCCTCTCCATGAACACATCGTCTCCCAGGCACAGAATTCCAGGAGCCTACAGGCCACTGGAGAGGGGGACACTGGAGAGGAAGGCCAAGGCCTTTCAAGGTTAGCTCAGGGGGACAACAAGTCCCTGGCAGATGCTGGAGCCTGAAAGTTCATCCTGGCACCCAGATTGGTGCAACTCTGGGCCAGTAGGAATCTCAGGGGATGGCCCATAACCTCATCCACCCACCTTCAAATCATCCTCACTGACTCATCCTCCTCTTGACGTAACAAGTATTTATTGAGCACCTACTGTGTGTCAAGCCTCTTCCAGGCACTA
Organism: Lasiurus borealis; assembly: GCA_004026805.1. Classification (NCBI taxonomy): domain Eukaryota; kingdom Metazoa; phylum Chordata; class Mammalia; order Chiroptera; family Vespertilionidae; genus Lasiurus; species Lasiurus borealis. The sequence goes on along the minus strand of PVJN01030247.1, from coordinate 4,441 downwards.
GAACTGTTTTGATAAAGCAGAGAAAACAAAGATTCGTGCTCTGAAGAAATGAATACTTTAGGAGAGGAAGGGTTAAGAGAGACCTCTGTGCTATTCTGTTTACCCAGAGGCAGGAGGTATAGGTAGGTGTTGGGTGGACCTGAGTTTAAACCTGCTCTTTTCTCTGATCTTGGGTGGCCGTTTTAATTTCTCTGAGCCTCATGCGTAGATAACAATTTCTATTTATCCTCAGTTGGCTAAATATAGAATTACCTTATAATCCATCCATCAAATCTGCTCTGAGGTTGTATTTCCAAGGGACATGAAAACATCATATCCACGCAAAAACCTGTACTAGTACATGAATGTTTACAACATCAGTATTCATAGTAGCCAAAAAGTAGAAACAACTCAAATGTCCAGCAACTAATGAATGGATAAATAAAGTGTGGTATGTCTTACCCTGGTTGGATGGCTCAATTGGTTGGAGCATCATCCCATATACCAAAAAGTTGTGGGATCAATTCCTAGTCAGTGCACATATCAGGTTGCAGGTACACATATGGAAGGCAACTAATTAATGTTTTTTTCTCACATTGATGTTTGTTTTACCACCACCACCCCCACTTTATCTTTCTCTAAAAACCAATAAAAACATACCCTTGGGATGAGGACTAAAAAATAATAATAAATACAAAATGTGGTATGTCCATACAATGGAATATAATTCAGCAATAAAAAGGATGAAGCACTGATACATGCTACAACATGGATGATCCCGGAAACAGTATGCTAAGTGAAAGAAGCCAGATACAAAAGATCACATGTTATATATTTCCATTTATATGAAATGTCCAGAATAGGCAAACCTATAGAGACAGAGAGTAGTAATTAGTTGCCTAGGGCCAGGAGGAATGGGAGAACTAGATGGCTAAGGAGTGTCGGGTTTCTTTTTGAGGTAATGTTCTAAATGTATTATGGTGATGGATACACATCTCTGTGAAGATATCAAAAATCACTAAAGTATACATATAAATGGGTGAGTTTTATGGTACACTAGAGGCCTGGTGCACGAAATATGTGCAGAGGGGGTGGGTGTCCCTCAACCCAGCACGCACCCTCTCCAATCTGGGACCCCTTGGGGGATGTCTGACTAATGGTTTATATCCCTCAGAGATCAAGCCTACACCGGCAGTTGGACATTGTTCTCCCAATCTGGGACCGCTGGTTCCTAACTGCTCACCTGCCTGCCTGTCTGATCGTCCCTAACCACCTCTGCCTGCCTGCCTGATTGCCCTAACTTCTCTCCCCTGCTGGCCTGGTCCCCCTAATTACTCTCCCCTGCCGGCCTGACCACCCCTAACTGTCTCTGCCTTGGCCCTGCCACCATGGCTTTGCATATTAGCCTTTTATTAGTATAGATGAACTATATCTGAGTACAGCTGGGAAAAAAACCTTTCTACCATGTAGAGGTCTTTGAGAATTAAATGGCCTACCTAGCATAGTTATCTAATATTTGGTAGATAGCCAATGGATGCTAACTGTTATTCTTTTGATAATCCTTAATAGGCTGATTTATACAAAAGCTTAACAGTGTGTCTGTTGTCAACATCAGAATGGCACAGCCTGTGGTAATCTGTGTGGTGGCTCTAGCAGATGGTCCTTCCTTACCCCCAGGCCCAGCCTTTTCGTTGCCTGTTGAAATCCTGTCCGTATCACAACCCAGCTCAGAGGCTGCCTCGGCGAAGCCTCTGTACCAGTCTACTCAAAGTCCTGGGGTATTCTCTGTAGTATCCCCAACAACAGGCATTCAGAGGCCAGCTCTTGTCACCATCTGGCTTGTTACAGATTCTTTGTGAACGTTCACCCCATGTGTCCTGCCCTGTGGGTCCAGCATGTCCCCTGGCACAGAGGGCATGGTCCTGTAACTAGAGTTTACACAGACATACTCTGTATTCCCTGGCATAGCACCCGTGAAGGGCAGAATTCTCAGATGGCCCTCATAGCCTTTGCCCTCTGGTTACATGGCAAGAGGAATTTTGTCCATGTAATTAAGATTACTAATCAGCTGACCTTAAGACAGAGAGATAGGCGAGCCTAACCTGATCACAGGCGCCCTTTAAAAGCAGAGTTTTCTTCCGCTGGTAGCAGAAAAGGCAGTCAGAGAGATTCACAGCTGGAGGCTTGAGGGAGGTTCTTCATTGCTGAGGGGGAGGCCTCCATGGGGCAGGACCTGAGAGCGGCCCCTGGGAACTGAGAGCAGACCCTGGGGGACAGCCAGAAAGGAAACGGGGCCTCAGTCCACAACCACAGGAATGGAATCCTGCCAATAATCTGGAAGCAGGATACTTCCCCAGAGCTTCTAGATAAGAGCCGGCCCAGCCCACACCTTTACTTGATTTTGGTCTTGTGAAACCCGAGGCAGAGAACTCAGTTGACCCTCCTGGATTTCTGACCTATAGAACGATGAGGTAATAAGCACAGCTGACTCTTGAACAACACAATCTGAACTGCTGGGTACACTCGCATGCAGGGTTTTTGTGTGTTTTTTTTCTCATCTTGTAAACAGACAACAAACATATGGTGTCAATAAATATAGTACACTACCCTAAATGTATTTTTTCCTCCTTATGATTTTCTTAACATTTTAGCTTCTCTAGCTTACTTTATTGTAAGATACAGTACATGATACATATAACATACAAAATATGTGTGAGTCGACTGTTTATGCTGTTGGTAAGGGGAGTTAAAAATTATTCCTTTTTTTCAGGTTTTAAAACTTTTTATTTGCATATTGTAAAAAATTGTGTGTTCCAATAATTAAAATCATTTTAACAACAAAAAAAACAATGGCACTCTGATTAAACTGCATTTTACGGCCCGCAGGACACCTTGGGCAGCTTGGTATTTACTCTGGATTCCACTGTCGTCCCACCCAGCTCACTCCTTCACCAGCATGCACGTTTCCCTTCCCTGCCAGCCAGACAGGCAGGTGGGAGTGGCAGGTGTGGCCTTCGTTGTCCATAGTTCTCATGTGAAAAGGGGCAGCACAGTCACTTAAACTGATCCGACCTCTTTGCAAAAGTTATTCCTGGGTTCTCAACTGTGCCAGGCATAGGGTCAGCACCTTTAATCCCTGTGTCATTCAAACGCCAATAGGGGGCGTTATATTAAACGAATACGTTTGTGCTCACTTGTGAAGAAACAATAGAGAATTAATACGGCACCTGCCTGTAGAGAAAAATTTTATCACCATTTTACAACCGATCAGGGCCAGAGAGGTGCGGCTACTTGCCCAGGACTGCACAGCCCATTAGTGTCAGAGCTGAGAGGCAAGGGTAGGGACCAGCAGACATGTTCTATAAAGGTACAGATAGCAAAGATTTTAGGCTTTATGGGCTATATGGTTTACGTCACAACTCCTTAATTCTAACGTTGTAGCACAAAGGAAGTATGTAAAAAATGAGCTTGGCTGCAATCCAATAAGATGTTATTTATGGACATTACAATTGGAATTTTGTAAAATTTTCATGTGTCATAAAATAGTCTTCTTTTGATTTTCTTCAGCCATTAAAAAAATGTAAAAAATCCTTCCTGGTGAGTAGGCCACATGAAAACAAGCAGTGAGCCAGATTTGATCCATGGGACATAGTCTGCCAGCCTGTTATACCTCAGGCAATTCACTTTCCCTTCCTGGTCCTATAAAAACAGAAGTCAGCCTGGCCAGCGTGGCTAAGTGGTTTAGCAATGAACTATGAACCAGGATGTTAGAGTTTGGTTATGGGTCAGGACATATGCCTGAGTTGTGGCTCCATCCCCAGTGGGGGGGTATTCAAGAAGCAGCCATGCAATGAATCACTGATGTTTCTATCTCTCTCTCCCTTTTCCTTCCTCTCTGAAATCAATAAAAACATATTAAAAAACAAACAAACAGAAATCAAAGGAGACCAATGGTTTTCTAAACTGTCTTCCCCCCATTCTCCAGCCCCAGGATACCACCCCCCTAAAAAAAAAACAACAAAAAAAAACCTGACACAGAACTCTAGCACCAGATCAAAAGGGTACATGCTCTGACTGGTTGGGAGGGGGCCAGGGTCTCTGCCTGCTCCTGCCCCTTCTCCCTCTGCTTCTCATGTATAAGAGACACGCTGGGAGATCTGGTTTAGAAGTGACATGGTAGAGTTTCTGAGACTTTTCTACGGCATTCAGGAACAGAGGGCTGGCTTTTGAGCATTTCAGGGTTATTTTCTTTTACATTTCTTTATATCATACTAGTGGCCCAGTGCACAGATTCATGCACACTGAAAGGAAATTAATTAGAAGAGATATTTTAATATCACTATTTGCCCTTTCTTTATAATAGAAGTGTCAACCAAATTCATGATCGACAATGACAGATGAAACATAGGCGTGCAATTGGCACCAGCGAGAGCTTTATAGGTACAGTGGTACCTCGAGATAC
>PVJN01030246.1:0-25634 GCA_004026805.1 Lasiurus borealis | reverse complement strand
TATTATCTTTCTGTAAGAAGTAAGGAATAGACATGGATTTTGTGAGGATCAGGTTTCCTCAGACTGGCCCAAGGCAAGGCTTTTAAAAGGATGAGGTTTGTTATTGGATCCTCTGACTCCTCTTTCTTCATCTCCTCCTACTTCCCAATATTGCCTTTGGCAGATCTCCTCCTACTTCCTAATATTGCCTTTGGCTGAACCCAGGTGTCCCAGCTTTCCTAAGACCGTGCAGCTGCACAACGCCCACTTCTCTTCCTAACCTCTTCGTGCTCCACCTTTATGCTCACCCCTTAATACAGTGTCTCACTGTTAAAATCCCTTCCTACCCACAAAAATCTGTGTCCTTTCCCAAAGTTCCTAATTCAGCAGGTATGGTGAGGTTAACTCTCTGACTGAAAATTAAATTGTGACTCAATCTACTTTTTCTTTCCCAGAAAAAGTATAACTGGTGTAATTTTAGATTGAGCAGCAAAGTCAAAGAATTGTAGGGAGTAGAGGGAAAGTTGGGACAGTGCCAGTGGCAGAAAGAAAGAGTCTTTCTGTTGTATACCCTTCTACTCAAAGTTGGGTCCCAGGACCACCAGCAGGAGAATCATCTGGGTGCTTGTAAGAAATGCAGAGTCAGGAGAGGGAATGAGAAAGAATCATTGATTGGCTGCCTCCTGCACGCCCCCTACTGGGGATCGAGCCCGCAACCTGGGCATGGGCCCTGACCGGGAATCAAGCCAAGACCTCCTGGTTCATGAGTTGGCACTGATCCATACTGGCTGGGCTACTTCACTATTTTTTTACAGAAATATTTACCATACTACAAAATATTCTGCGAAAAAATTATCAGTAACTGATGTTTGAATGTTCACCCGATCATATGAAACGATGCCCCTAGCTGACACACGTCCAGGTTACTACCATAACATTTTAGCCTCAAAATTGGACAAAACTGATGTAAAAGGATACATGTCTTTATTCTCTTAGGAATTCCAACGTTCATTGTAATTATTCCATCTGAATAGAAAATTCAAGTATCCTTAGTTCCTCAATAATGAAAAAGTTGAAGTTAAAGTTTGATCAGGTAATAAAAATATTGTCTAAGCAGTGTTTATACTGTCAGTTGGGACTCTGGATTGTTAAGCATGTTATTAAATAACAGAAACCAGATGTAGTTTTGTGAGGAATGAATTGTTTCTTATGACTCAGTCTCCTTTTTTTTTTTTTTTAATCTTTCTACCCAATGGTGCCTCAAAGTCATTTGTATACTAGCTTGTCATTATAGTGGCTTTTGTGTAAAGTAAATGTAGTTTGGTAAATAACTCATGGGGATTGCACATAATGGTTTAACATCTATCCTTTCATGCAAGTTTATTATTAAAGAATTTTGCCATTAAAAAAAGAAATGCAGGATCTCAGACCCTCCTAGCTCTTCTAGGCAGATTCTGCATTTTCAACAAGACAGGAGAGGTGGTAGTAGCTTGTAGGCACATCAAAGTTTGAGAAGCACTGATTTACAGTGTTCCACATAAGTGAACACCTTCTCCCCTCTCTGTTCCTTATGGCCACCTATTCCTTATGAGACTGAATTCAAATGAAGACTCATTTTATATTTCTCAGCAGACTTCCTTCTAGTAGTTGACCCAAAGACATCAGGATCACAAAGAAAGACTCCATAACTTAATACATTTAGAGAGGAGGAAGCTTTGCAAGACTTTCACTGAACACAGCATTGAAGGGAAGTAACCACACAAGAACGGAATCACTTAAAAGACTGTTCTAACTTTTCTATCTAACCTTTCTTCTTCCACTGTTTCTTATTTTTATTTTTTTAAAATATATTTTATTGATGTTTTACAGAGAGGAAGGGAGAGGGATAGAGAGTTAGAAACATCGATGAGAGAGGGACATCGATCAGCTGCCTCCTGCACACCCCCTACCGAGGATGTGCCCGCAACCAAGGTACATGCCCTTGACCAGAATCAAACCTGGGACCTTTCAGTCCGCAGGCTGACACTCTATCCACTGAGCCAAACCGGTTTCGGCTCCACTGTGTTTCTAAACCATGATTCACGCAACAATGTCCAAAGGTAAAAGAAGCCATAGAATGAACATGGCACATTGTCCCAGAGACTAGTGTTTACTTAAACAATTTTTAAAAAAAATGGATTTCAGAGAGGAAGGGAGAGGGAGAGAGAGATAGAAATAGAAACCTCAATGGTGAGAGAGAATCATTGATGGGCTGCCTCCTGCACACCCTCTGCTGGGGATTAAGCTTGCAACCCCAGGCATGTGCCCTAGACCGGAATGGAACCACGGATTCTTTAGTCCGCAGGCTGACGTTCTATTCACTAAGCCAAACCGACAAGGGCAATATTTATTTTTTGAAAGCGATTAGGAGTGTGAACTTCTGCACGAATATGCTTTGTCAGATTTGTTTCATTTCAGGCATTATGGCAGATTAGATGTTTAGAGAAATCCGCCTGGTATAGGACACCCAAAAATGCTCTAATACACACACACACACACACACACACACACACACACACGTAGGAAAATGTGAAATCAGCAATGCAGTTTGATGTTGGGGTTTGTTCGGGGGCTATTAATCTATAGGGGTGTCCTAAAGCTTGAATTTTAATGGGCTCGGTAAGCAGGGGAGAAAACCAAGAATTGCTTTGGAAGATTGAATAGAAACTACTCTATGGATCTGGGAACCCCACCCCCCAAAAAATATTTGACTTCAGCATATAAACTAGGAAAAGAAAATTATCACAAAGAAGTCAGTGATCTCTGTCTGTCTCAACCTAAACTTTATTGGAGGAAAAATATGACTCTTTTGAAATTTCCAAACTATGCAAAAAGAAACCCAGAAAACTCTAGCTAAAAATATAGCTTAAAGTGATCTTGGATTGGTACTGCTCCACCTGGCAGAGCAAATATTCTCTGGAAGAAAGCGCTGCCTCTGGGCCTCAGAGACTTTCAAGAATATGAGCATCCCTATGGTAAGTCTATGTTTAACTTTTTGAGTTTTTGCCAAAGTACAATTTATCTATGTTTTTTCTCTTATTGCTCATGTTTTTGGTGTCCTATATAAGAAACCATTGCTAATATAAGGTCACAAAAATTTAAGCCTATGTTTTCTTCTGAGTTTTATATAGTTTTGGCTTTACATTTTGGTTTTTATTTATTTTGAGTTGTGTTTTTTTTGGTAACAGTGTAAGGTTCAACTTCATTCTTTTGCCTGTGAATGTATCGTTGTATCAGCATCATTTGTTGAAAAAAGACTATTCTGTCCCCATTTAAGTGACTTGGCGCACTTCTCGAAACCAATTAACCATAATGAAATGTTTATTTCTGGACTCTCAATTTTATTCCATTGATCTATATATTTAAACTTATGTCATAACGAGAGGCCCAGTGCACAAAATTCATGCATTGGGGGGAGGGGTGTCCCTCAGCTCAACCTGCACCCTCCCCAATCTGGGACCCCTTGAGGTATCTCCGATGGCCCATGTAGGCTCAATCCTGGTAGGATTGTGCCTAAATGGGCAGTTGGACATCCTCTCACAATCCAGGATTGCTGGCTCCCAAATGCTTGCCTGCCTGCCTTCCTGATTGCCCCTAACCGCTTCTGCCTGCCAGCCTGGTCACCCCCTAACCACTCCCCTGCCAGCCTGATTGATGCCTAACTGCTCTCTTGACAACCTGATTGTCCTTCTCTGCAGGCCTGGTCTCCCCCTCCAACTGCTCTCCTCTGCTGGCCTGTTCAACCCTAACTGCCCTCCCCTGCAGGCTTGATCACCCCCAACTGCCCTCTCCTACAGTCCTGATCCCTCCCAACTATCCTTCCCTGCAGGCTATCTTGTGGTGGCCATCTTGTGTCCATATGGGGCAGCCATCTTTGACCACATGGGGGCAGCCATCTTGTGTGTTGGAGTGACAGTCAATTTGCATATTACTCTTTTATTAGATAGGATATCTTTTATGACCTAACAAATGACATGTAATAACTTTTGCCATGTTCTATTGATTACACAGATCATCTCTGGTATAATGTGGGAGGAACTAAATAAGAGTATGTCTACCAGGAGAGGAGAGTCATTTGGGGCCATCTGGGAAGCGAGGGATCACATAACCCTTACCATGTAATTACCTAGATATACAGAAATAATATGCTCTTAGTGATTTAGTAATACAAGAGGACTTCTAAATTTGATAAAGACTAGTTTCAAAATATTTACTCTAAACATTGTGTTTAGTGGTAAAACATTTAAAGTATTTCCTTTAAAACCAGATACAAGCACTGGCCAGTATTGGTAAGTAGTTAGAGAGTTGGCCCAAGCATTGAAAGGTCGAGGTTCATTCCTGGTCAAAGGCTTCTTACCTGGGTTGAAGGTTTGATCCCTGGTGGCTTGGGTCAGGGAGCAAGCAGGAGACAACCAGTCAATGTCTCTCTCACATCTTTGTTTTTCTCTCCCTCCCTCCCCCTCTCCTTCACCCTTCTACTCTCTAAAAAAAAAAAAAAATCAATGGGAAAAATATCCTTGGGTGAGGATTAACAACACATACACACACACACACACACACACAAAGGATACAAGACAGAAATGCCCACTTTCCCCAGTTTTACCCACCACTGTGTTAAAGACTGCAGCCAGTGTAGTAAGGCAAGACAAGGAATAAAATTTGAAAGACAAATAAGACTAACTCTTTGGAGACAATATGATTTTCTACATTAGAAGTGAAAAGAATCTATAAACTATTTAAGTAGAGCAATTAGTAAGATTTCTGGATATAAGAATATACCAGCAACACATAAGAAAAATTTATTTTAAAATGATAGCCTTGCCCAACAGATGTTGCTCAGTGGTTGAGCATCAGCCCATAAACAAGGAGATCATGATTCCATTCCCAGTAAGGTACATGCCAGGTTGTGGGCTTGATCCCCAGTACGGGGTGTGCAGGAAGCAGCCAATGGATGTTTCTCTCTCGTCCATGTTTTTATCTCTCTCCTTTTTACTCTCTCTAAAATCAATAAAAACATTTAAAAAATAATAATGATAGCCTTATTGTAGCAACAGAAAGTATAAGTTATTTGGGATAAATTAGGCAAAAATGTGCAAGATCTTGGTGGAGAAATTTATAAAATTTATTTGAAGATATTAAACAAAAATAAATATATAAATACTAAATAAATTGTGAATAAGAAACATCAGGCAAGAGAGTCATGCCCTACTCGATAAAAAAAATCTTATTTAATTGTAATAATTAAATCAATGTGGTATTGACAAAAAGATTGGCAAGTAAACCAATGCAACTGACAATAAAGCATAGAAACAGACACTGCTGTTGGTACTCAATATGCAACAGAGTTTTCAGTTCAGAAAAGATGCTCAATAAGACCTGATAAAAAACATTTTTTTATCAAATAAATTCCAAATGGATGATTAAAGATTTAAATGTGGAAAAACAAAGCTTATAAAACTTCTCAAATAAATTATAAGCGACCTTCTCCTCTGTGACCTCATGGTGTAAGGATTTAAGAAAGAAAAAGCTCAAACCATAAAGAAAATGTTACTAACTTCTATTCATCAAAATACACAATAAAATAATGAAAAGGGCAGCAAAATATCAGACATACTTATGTTGTAGCAATATCTTTACTGATACAGCTCCTAGGGCAAAGGAGATTAAGGAGAAAATAAACAAATGGGACTACATCAAAATAAAAAGCTTATACACAGGAGAAAATAAAACGGGGGACAACCAAGATGGCAACATAAACACCTGAACTTGCTGCTGCTCAAGTTCAAAACTACAACTAAAAACCCAAACGAGTATCATCCAGAACCACAGGAAGGCTGGCTGAGTGGAAATTCTACAACTAGAAGGAAAGAGAAAAGCCCAGTGAGTCCAGTAGGTGTGGAGGTGTGGAAATGTGGAAGTACAGAGGCACATGAAAAAGGGGCTGGCAACTGGGTACACTGTTGTCCTTTTAAATTGGGAGGGAGATACAAGCTCCCCACTGCTCTGTATTCCAGTTCTGGGTGAGATTCTAGGGACCCAGACTCATGCGGAGAGAAACTGGACTGTCTGGCATCAGGGGGGAATGCGAGGGCAGCTTTCTCTCAGAGGTGCTTATAGTGATCATTGTTTCTGGAAGGTGCTGTGGGACACAGAGACCCAGGAGCCTCTTTGGGGAAGGGCTGATGATCAGCCATTGCTGTTTGCTCCACCCTGGTGATTCCTTGAGACCCTGCCCCACCCAAGCTGTGCACAGAGGCTTTTGCACATGAATGGCCTAGCCTTTGGCAATCTAACAAACTGCAGCTGGGTAAGAGAGCCCCAGAGCTTCCAAAAGAAGACCCAAGACTCTACAGCAGCTTGCACTGCTTCACAGCTGGGCCTCATCTGGACACCTCCAAAACCCAAACAAAGAAGAGGAATCTGTAGATCTCTCTGTAGCTCCTGCTGGGTGACCTCAGGCAGAAGCTACATTAGCACCTCCTTGGAGATCCAAGAGCCAGTGTACCCAGTGGTCATAGTGAGACCATCCGCATTACAACTCTTCACATCCATAAAAGACACACTCAGGGTGAAGACTCAGTGATGACAAAGCCCCAATGAAGCAAGTCCTGCCCCATAAGGGTGTCTCCAGCACAGAAGTTCTCCTATTGTAGACACAACTTATTCTCAAACCAACTGGCCTAGAGGTTAATTCCTACCAATGATACCAACAGCAATCAAGGCTCAACTACAACAAGACTGTGCACACAGTTCACAAAGGAGTGCATCAAGAGTGTCCAACTAAGCCATTGGGCCCTAAAGGACATCTAGCACACAAAGCCACTGTATCAACACAGGGAAGCAGCCAAAATGCTGATACAAAGAAACAGATCACAAATAAAAGAAATGGAGGAAACCAAACTACTGGATATAGAGTTCAAAACGACAGTTATAAGGTTACTCAAGAATCTTCTAGAAAACTCCAAGAAATATAGTGAGACCCTCAAGGATATGAAAAAGGACCAATTAGAAAGTAAGCATACACTGACTGAAATAAAGAATAAGAAACAGAGATCCAATAGCAGACTAGAGGATCCTAAGAATCAAGTCAAAGATTTGAAATACAAAAAAGCAAAAAACACTCAACCGGAAAAGCAAAAAGAATCCAAAAATATGAAGATAGTGCAAGGAGCCTTTGGGACAACTTCAAGCATACCAACATGAATTATAGGGGTGCCAGAAGAAGAGAGAGAGCAAAATTTTGAAAACCTATTTGAAGAAATAATGATAGAAGTCTTCCCCTACCTGGTGAAAGAAATAGACTTAAGTCCAGGAAGCACAGAGAACCCCAAACAAAAGGAATCCAAAGAGGACCACTCCAAGACACATAAAATGCCAAGGGCAAAAGACAGAGAGAATATTAAAAGCAGCAAGAGAAAAACAGTTAATGACCTACAAGGGAGTACCCATATGACTCTCAGCTGATCTCTCAATAGAAACTATGCAGGCCAGAAGGGAGAAGCAAGAAATATTCAAAGTGATGAATAACAAGAACCTACAACCAAGATTACTCTACCTAACAAAGCTATCATTTAGAATTGAAGGACAGATAAAGAGCTTCACAGATAAGAAAAAGCTAAAGGAGTTCATCACTGTCAAACCAGTATTATATGAAATGCTGAAGGGTATTCTTTAAGAAGAGGAAGAAGAAGAAAAAGGTAAAGATAAAAATTATGAACAACAAAGTGACAACAAATGCATATCTATGAACAAATGAATCTAAAAATCAAGTGAATAAAAAATATGATGGCCTAACTGATTTGGCTCACCAGATAGTGTCAGCCTATGGACTGAAGGGTCCCAGGTTAGATTCCGGTCAAGGGCATGTACTTTGGTTGCGGGCACACCTCGGGTTGGACGTGTGCAGGAGGTGGCTGATGAATGTTTCTCTCTCCTCAATGTTTCTAACTCTCTTTCCCTCTCCCCTCCTCTCTGTAAAAAATTAATAAAATATTTTTTAAAAAATCTGATGAACAGAATAAACTGGTGAATATAAAAGAATCAGGGACATAGAAGAGGAGTGGACTGACAATTCTCGGGGGTAAGAGAGTGTGGGGGGTGTGGGAAGAGACTGGAAAAAAAATCGTACACTTACGTACGAGGACAGTGGGGGGGGTTTGTAAAAGTAGGGGGTGGGGTGAGAACCAGATGGAGAGGAGCTATGGGGGTGGGGGAAAGAAACAACTGTAATAATCTGAACAATAAAGATTTATTTAAAAAAAAATGATGTTGGTATGCTTGAAGTTGTCCCAGAGGCTCCTTGCACTATCTTTATACACAGCAAAAGAAACCATCAACAAAACAAGAAAGCTCACTGCATGGCAGAACATATTTGCCATTTCAGATAAGGGTTTAATCTCCAAAATTTACAGAGAACTCATGCAACTTAGCAAAAGGAAGATAAACAATCCAGTCAAAAAATGGGGAAAGGACCTAAATAGACACTTTTCAAAAGAGAACTTATAGATGGCCTAGAGACATATGAAAACATGCTCAAAGTCACTAATCATCTCAGCGATGCAAATCAAAACAACAATGAGATACCATCTCACACCTGTCAGAATGGCTATCATCAATAAATTGACAAAGGACAAGTGCTGGAGAGGATGCAGAGAAAAAGAAATCCTCCTGCACTGCTGGTGGGAATGCAGACTGGTGCAGCCTCTATGGAAGACAATATGAAGTTTCCTCAAAAAATTAAAAATGCAACTCCCATTAGACCCAGTAATCCTATTTCTAGGACTATATCCTAAGAAATTAGAAACACCAATCAGAAAGGATATATAGCCAAAACCGGTTTGGCTCAGTGGATAGTGTTGGCCTGTGGACTGAAAGGTCCCAGGTTCGATTCAGGTCAAGGACATGTACCTTGGTTGCAGCACATCCCCAATGGGGGGCATGCAGGAGGCAGCTGATTGATGTCTCTCTCTCATCGATGTTTCTGACTCTCTATCCCTCTCCCTTCTTTTCTGTAAAAAAAAAAAATCAATAAAATATATTTAGAAAGAAAGAATATACATACTCCCATGTTCATAGCAGCACAATTTACAACAGCTAAGAGTACCCCTCAGCAGATGAGTGGATTAAAAACTGTAGTACATCTACACAGTGGAATACTATGGTGCTGTAAAAAAGAAGGAATTCTTACCATTTTCAGCAACCTGTATGGAACTGGAGAGCATTACGATAAGTGAAATAAGCCAGTTGGAGAAAGATAAATATCACATGATCTCACCATATGTGGGATATAATGATCAACATAAACTGATGAACAAAAATAGATCCAGAGACAAATGGCAGGAGTAAGAGGTGTGGTTAAAGATCAACCAAAGGACTTGGATGCATGCATATTAGGATAATCAATGGACACAGACACTGGGGGAGTAGGGGCTTGCCTTCGGGGGTGGGAGTAAGTGGGTCTGGCGGTAGGTGGAGGGGGTCAGTAAGGAAAAAGGAGGACATATGTAAAACTTTAAACAACAAAATAATAATAATACATAATAATGGAAAGGGCAAGAAACAACCTAGGATATTTGTAATGTATATATAACTGACAAAGTATTAGTACTTAAAATGTTTTCTTTTGTTAATCCTTACCAGATGGTATTTTCCCATTGATTTTTAGAGAGAGTGGAAGGGAGGGGGAGAGACAAAGAGAGAGGAACATCGATACAAGAGACACACATCGATTGGTTGCCTCCTGCACGAGCCCCAACCTGGCCAGGGATCAAGCCTGCAACCTAGAGAGGTGTCCTTGACCGGAATAGAAAACGGGAGCCTTCATTCGTCAGGCTGACCTATCCACTGAGCCAAACTAGCTTGGGCTATCTGTAACATTTTAAAACCCTACAAAGAAAGTCTCCTGGAAATACAAGCAATAACCTTGATGTTATGAAACAAACCAACAAACACGAATGGCCTCTAAATATATGAAAAAGCCCAACTGTCACCGGTGATCAGAGAAATTCAAACTAAAACCATAATCACATGTACCAGACAGGCACAAACTAAAGACTGGAGAACAATGGGCACTCCCATTCACCAGTAGAGTTTTTTTTGTGTTTTTTTTTAAATATATTTTTTATTGATTTTTCACAGAGAGGAAGGGAGAGGGATAGAAAGCTAGAAACATCGATGAGAGAGAGAGACATTGATCAGCCGCCTCCTGCATGTCCCCTGCTGGGGATGTGCCCGAAACCAATGTACATGCCTTTGCCCGGAATCGAACCTGGGATCCTTCAGTCCACAGGCCGACGCTCTATCCACTGAGCCAAACCGGTTTCGGCTCACCAGTAGAGTTGATACAACCGCCTTTGAAGACAATTTAGTATGTCTCTGGTGTTCCGTTGTTATGTACAAACCACCCCAAACTTGGTGACTTGATGACCCAGTTTCTATGGGTCAGCAAAGTGGAAAAGGCTTGGCTGGGCATTTCTATAATCATCGCTTCAGACACAGGAGAACATGAGGGTTGGGACCAGGGGAACTGGCTGGGATTTCTCTTCAGGTTGTCTCAGGCCCCTCCATGTCATCTCTCCACAAAGGTGATTAGACTGAGCTCACAGCAAGGTAGACTCAGGCCCGGGGGGGTAGTTAGAGTGCTTATATGGAAGCTTAAATATTTAAGAGCAAGAATTTGAGTTAACAACAGAGTAGATGCATGGCTCTTTATGAGTTAACTTTGAAACTGATATACTTCTTTTTAAAATATATATATATATATTTTTTATTGATATTTTACAAAGAGTAAGGGAGAATGATAGAAAGTTAGAAACATAGATGAGAGACATCGATCAGCTGCCTCTTGCACACCCCCTACTGGGGATGTGCCTGCAACCAAGGTACATGCCCTTGACCATAATCCAACTTGGGACCTTTCAGTCCACAGACCGACGCTCTATCCACTGAGCCAAACTGGTTTCGGCTGATATACTTCTTTATTGGTTAAAACAGTTACAAAAAGCCCACCTGCTAACCAAGGATGAGGACACAGACCCTCACCTTCAAAGGGAGGTGTGTCAAAGCCACATTATTTTAAAAAAGCATGTGGGTGGAAGATAATTTTGTAGTCATCCTTAGAAAACTTATATCCTAAAGTTGAAGATATATATATATATATATATATATATATATATATATATATCTATGACATGCAATTTCATTCCCCCTAGGGAAATTGTTTTCCGTGTGCACTTTGTAATTACAAAAACTGAAAACAATCAAAATGTCCAGCAACATGGGTATGAATATAAAAAGGTATGCTGTGTAAGCAAAAATGAATGACCTTTAGTCACACACACGTGGACATGGATGAATCACAAAAACAATGTGGAACTAAAAAAGCAAAGTGTACACTATACATATATTGTTTGTCAAGGTCACCAATAAACAAAGTTATCTATGCTACTTTGTTATATTGTTTAGAAAAGGCTACATTTGTGGTAAATTAGTAAATTATAAAGAAAAACAAAAGAATGATTAACCTAAAGTGTAAGATAGTGGTTTTAGGAAGGGAGAAGAGCAGAAGAAAAATGTGGGTGGGGCACATTGAGAGCTTTAAGGTTCTGGGACGTTCTGTTTCTTAAGTTGAGTGGTAGTTACTTATCATTCAGTTTATTATTAATCTTTAAAACATGC
Source organism: Lasiurus borealis (assembly GCA_004026805.1). Lineage (NCBI taxonomy): Eukaryota > Metazoa > Chordata > Mammalia > Chiroptera > Vespertilionidae > Lasiurus > Lasiurus borealis. The sequence continues at coordinate 13,940 of PVJN01030246.1, read as the reverse complement.
ATATTTTGAAAATGCTCATATTTATGATAATTCTCACAAAATTTGAAAAATGTGCATTTATCTAAAATGTTTTGTCAGATGTATGATAGAGTAAAACCAGTAGGAACCTATTTTTCCAAGAAAGTCTATTAGCTAAGGATAGTACAGCAAACTTGTTTTCTTCTTTTCTAATAGATCTTTAAAACATTATTTTTTTAATTTAATTTAGAGAGAAGAAGGGAGAGAAAGAGAGAGAGAGAGAGAGAGAGAGAGAGAGAAACATTGATGGGTTGCCTCCCATACATGCCCCAATAGAAAATTGAACCTGCCACCCTTTTTTTAAAAAAATATATTTTATTGATTATTTACAGAGAGGAAAGAGGAGGGGTGGTTAGAAAAATTGATCAGCTGCCTCCTGCACACCCCCTCACTGGGAATGTGCCCGAAACCAAGGTACATGCCCTTGACCAGAATCGAACCTGGGACCCTTCAGTCCACAAGCCGACACTCTATCCACTGAGCCAAACCAGTCAGGGCTAACCTGCCACCTTTTGGAGTAAAGTTGACGCTCCAACCAACTGAGCCACACTGGCCAGAGATAAAACATTATTTTTATATGATACTCTTCATATGATGGACTGATATGCAAAATGTGCATTCATTTTAAAGATAAAACAGGAGGCTTCAAAGACATTGGCAGTGGATACGGGACCCATGCCTACATTTCTTGGCAAGTGGGCCATTCAAGTTTATTCTTTCTCTGAGAGGAGATAATCTTGGCAGAAAAGTTTGAAAAGCATTAGGTCTCCTGGCCAACTTGATTACTCATTATTTCCTGAATACAACCTGTGGCTTCTGACTTCTATGTTTTTGCTCTTGCCATTACCTCCAATTCTAACCTTTCAAGTCACAAAATCCATGGATGTGGAAGAGGTGATAAACTTGTTCTTGCCCAGAACCACTGTGACAACACAACTTGTTCTTGCCCAGAAGCAGTACATTTTGACCTACATTCTGCGTTCCCACAGATGGGAGTCAATCCTCCAACCTTTGTGCAAGTCTGCCTTCTGACCTGAAATTGGAAGTCCTGGGTCCATTGTTTCATACTGACGCTGCAACAGTATGAACTTAGCCAGTGAGGGTGATTGCTTCCAGATGATAGCTGTTTGATAAAATTAATTTTTGCTCTATATTATTTCTGTTACTTAAAAAATTTATTCAGCGCCAACAACCTATTAGGGAATCTTAGTCAAATGGCGAATGAATGGTTATTCGTTATATTGCTAAAACTGACACAATTATTACTTGAATTTTTACTGTTAATTTGTAGAGAGTTAGGGTCCAATTGAATTAAAAGAAAAAAAAGTGGATTGTTAGAATATTGAGAAGATCTTAATATAGTTCTAGAGAGTGGCTTTTTATCCCTAAGAACGAAGTACAATGTCTTTCTACTTCTCCTTCTAAAATAATGTATCAAGAAGAGATGTCTCATGAGCATGCATTGGCCAGCCCAACTCTGAGTCAGTGAACCTCTCACCTACCTAGGTGAATTGTTCATTGTGCCAAAGGATGCACATTAGTGAAGCAAATTGGGTTAAGTTTGCTCCCTATTGCTTATGCTTTGCATATCCCCAGGGCAAACGACTTGACTCTTCATACCTATCATTCCTGCCTGTTTTGGGATTTCTTTAATCTGCCATATGCAAGAGAAATCTCTCAAGTATACCTCCAACTTTCCATAGATGTAAGTCAGTTAAAGTCAAAACCTATTTATAGGTGCCTACACTCACTGTGATAGGCACTACAGGGGAATCAAGAGTGGGTAGAACTATCTCTTTTTTTACTGAAGCAATACAAAATTTTGTGTGTATGTGTGTGTGTTTGTGTGCAGGAAGTTGAAGTATGTAGTTAAGAAGTATGTAAATAACTGCAAACAAGACAGCACACACATGCTGTATGTGGGCCCACCAAATAACATTTATGTGACTGAGGACAAAAAACAAATTGAGGTCCACATGCCTTATCTTTAAGTCTCTAAAAGTTATAAATCAAGTTACCCTCCTACTTCCATAAATAGAGTATAACAACCAAATGGGAAAATAAATGAAAGCTGTAGTTTTTATATGACTTAAAGAAAAGTGAAATATCAAAAAATTACAATTTAAATATTATTGCATGTCTAGATTTTTGGCTGATGATGTATTGGATGAGGAAAATTAAAACACATGTAATCATATATCATCATATATTTATCCCATAACTTTATCTTGCTAACATTTCAACAAATCATTAATTATGCTATCATTAATAGTTTCACTTATTTGTGTTCGATTTATAGTAATGATCTAAAGTATCAGTACACAAAATGTAGTAGAATTTAAAGTGCATGAAAATTGCCCTGGCTGGTGTAGCTCAGCTGGTTGGGCATTGTCCCAGGCACCAGGAGGTTGCTGGTTCATTCCTGACCAGGGGCATATTCGCTGGTGGGGGGTTTGATCCTCAGTGGAGTGCATACAGGAGACAGCCAATCAGTGTTGGGCTGTCATATCGACGTTTCTCTCTTCTCTCTCTCAAAATAGCAATAACTATTCTATATGAATGAATAAATAAATAAATGCCTCGCCAGCGTCAGTCTATGAACCAGGAGGTCATGGTTGGATTCCCGGTCAGGGCACATACTGGGGTTGCTGGCTAAATAGGAGGCATGCAGGAGGCAGCCAATCGATGATTGTCTCTCATCATTGATGTTTCTATCTCTTTCTCCCTCTCCTTTCCTCTCTGAAATTAATAACAATATATTAAAATAAATAAAGAACCTGAAAATTGAATGTGTTGAATATATTTGTTATACTGAATATATTACATTAAAAATGAAATGTAAAAACTTAAAACTATTTAAATGTGTTTTATATTATTTTACTTTTAAAATATTATTTTCAATTTATTTTAGAGAAAGTGGAATGGAGAGAAAGAAACATTGTTTTATTGTTACACTTATTTATGCATTCATTGGTTGATTCTTGTATGTGCTCTGTGCCACCTTGGCATACTAGGACTATGCTCTACCAACTAAGCTTCCCAGTCAGGGTCTAAAATATCCTTATATGTTAAAGTTAAATAAAAAATTAAAATATAATTAATGAATATCAATATTTTAATGAATATCAAAATTATTTCAATAGAGCTAACATATAAAGATGTCTTTTTGTCTGAGATATTATATATAATAAAGTACAGGCATCTTAAATATGTAGTTTGAAGAACTTTTACATTTGTGTATACCTGTGTATTTAGATTAAGGCACTGGACTTTTCTAATAGACCAGAAAGATCTCTCATGCTTCTCTCCATTGATAACTTAGCAAAAGGTAACCTCTATATTAGTTTTGTCTATTTAAAGTAACTTTATAGGGATGCAATTAATATACCATACAATTCACCCATTTAAGTGTACAGTTCAATGGTTTTTAGTATATTTATTGAGTTGTGCATGCAACCATCATCACAATTAATTTTAGGATACTTTTACTACCCCAAATAGAAAATTCTGTATCTATTAGCAGTCACTCCCAATTTCCCCCCAACTATGCCAGTTCTAGGCAACCACCAACCCACTCTCTGTTTATGGATTTACTTATTCTGGACATATCACATGAATGGAATTACATAATATGTGGTCTTTTGTGACAATGATTTTATACTTTAGCAGAATGCTTTCAAGTTTTATCGATGTTGTAACATATATCAGTACTTCATTTCTTTTTATGGCTGAATCACAATCCATTACAGGGATATTCCCTTTACCCATTCATTAGTTGATGGTCATTTAGATTGTTCCCACTTATTGACTATTTTGAATAATGCTGCTACGAATGTTCTTGTACAAGTCTTTGTATAGACATATGTTTTCTTTTCTCTCGGGTATATACAGAGAATTGCCAGGTCATTTGATGACTATGTTTAACTGCCAACTGTTTTAAAAAGTCTTTGCACCATTTAAACATTCTGCCTTAAAGCCTATTTGTCTGGTATTAATATAGCCACTTTAGCTTTCTTATGGTTCTTTCATACATATCTTTTTTCTTTCTTTTAATATCAACCTATGTATATATTTGAATCTTAAACTGTATCTTTTGTAGACAGCACATAACTGGATCTTGTTTATTAATGTAGTCTGACGTTCTCTACCTATTCATTGGACTGTTCAATTCTTTCATACTTAATGGTATTATTATTAACTAGCAGCCTGGTGCACGAATTCATGCACTAGTGGGATCCTTCAGTCTGGCCTGCAGGATCAGGTCAAAACTGGCTCTCCGACAGCCTACGAGGGGTCCTGGATTGTGAGAGGGCACAGGCCAGGCTGAGGGACCACACCAGTGCATGATTGGGGCTGAGGAAGGGCGAAGGAGGTTGGTCAGCCAAGGAGGAACTGTGAGAGGGCTCCAGGGTGTGTCCAGCCCATCTGGCTCAGTCTTGATCGGCTGGACTCCAGCAGCAAGCTAACTTTCCAGTCAGAGCATCTTGATCTCACCACCCTGGTGGTCAGTGCACATCATAGTGAGTGGCCTCAGCATATTATTAGCATATTACACTTTGATTGGTTGAATGGACAACCAGATAACCAGACACTTAGCATATTAGGCTTTTATTATATTGGATATCGTTGGATTTATGTCTGCCATTTAAAAATATTTCCTGTGTCTCATGTCTTTCTTGTTCTCTTCCTACCCTACTGCTTTTTTTCATCAAGTGAATATTTTCTTTTGTAACATTTAAATTTCTTTAATGATTTTTTCACTATATTTTCAGTTACTTTCTTGGTTGTTTTCTAGGACTTAATATATTTTAACATATTTTATTGATTTTTTACAGAGAAAAAGGGAGAAGGATAGAGAGAAGCATCATTGAGAGAAAAACATCAACCAGCTGCCTCCTGCACACACCCTACTGGGGATATGCCCACAACCAAGGTACATATCCTTGACCAGAATTGAACCTGGGACCCTTCAGTCCGCAGGCTGATGCTCTATCCACTGAGCCAAACCAGTTAGGGCTAGGACTTAATATCTTAACTCATTAATTAATCTGAATCTTCTTTAGATTTACAAGTTAATTTCAGTGAGATTAAAGAAACTTGTGGTGATTCAGGAACTTTTTTTAAAAATATATTTTATTGATTTTTTACAGAGAGGAAGAGAGAGGGATAGAGAGAAACATCGATGAGAGACATCGATCAGCCGCCTCCGGCACATGCCCTTCTGGGGATGTGCCTGCAACCAGGATACATGCTCTTGACCGGAATTGAACCTGGGACCCTTCAGTCCGTAGGCCGACACTCTATCCACTGAGCCAAACCAGTTTCAGCAATTCAGGAACTCTTGAGGGTATTTCCTTATCTATGTATATATCCCTGGAACTGTTATTACAAAGTGCCTAAAAGGTACTTTGCTTTAGAACCAGAGAGAATCTATGGAGTCAAGCGGCAGCCTTCTTAACTGGGATAGATGGCTCTCTGCCTTGTTTGTAAGGAATTCTATTTGTAGGAAAACAAGTGATGACATAGCATGTGCAATAACTGAATCATTAAGAGAAGGAATGATACCTGGTTTCTATTATGTTTGGGATCTACCCATGATCTAGGTCAGTGGTTGGCAAACTCATTAGTCAACAGAGTGGCAAACTGCGGCTCGCCAACCACTGATCTAGGTTGCTCTGATTTACACTCTTACTTCATTGTCCTTGTCTTAATCCCCAAACCTTATCTCCATATGAGTGAGTCTATGTTTTCATTAAGCCTGAGTGCCAATGGAGAAATGACCCACACTTGGGATGGAATAAATCCTTATTGCTTGTTTGGTATCATTAACGGAGATGTGACCCTTTGAAGAATGGAGATGTTTGTATTGTAAAACCTGGTTTGGTTCCTGTTCTGTTTCCCATTTTAGCTCCTTGCACCTTCCTGTAAAAGAGCTCAGTCTCCAGGCTCAGGCCATTTTTCGTTTCCTTTCCCACATCAACATTTAGCTGCATCTCTGGATAGTAAGACATTAGATAGCTTTTATCTTCGCACTTTTCCGTATTTGATTTTATTTTCTGCGAAAGGTATGCATTATTGACATAATCAGGGAAAAAAATGTGAAAGTTGCTTTATTGTAAACCAAAACAAAACTTGATTGCTTCTTCTTCAGTTCCTTTATAGCTCAGTAGGAAGTGGATCAGTTCAACTAAATTTTAACCCAAGTAAAGCTTATTCATACCCCTTACCTCCTTTTCTTACTTCAAATGCATTCTCTTACCTCAGTTAACATTAATTCCACCCACCCCGACTGCTAAGCCAGAAATCCTGGGTACATCCTTAACCTCCACATCCAATACTGTCAAATTCTATCAGTTGTCTCTAAATCTCTCCCAAATATGCCCTGTTCTTTCTATATCACTTGCCACTGCTCCACTTTAAGCTTTTATCCTTTCTCACCTCTATTCCTATAGCAGCCTTCTAGTTGATCTCTCCACCTCCAGTCACATCTCCTGCCAGCCTAGTTGCCTAAATAATGATTCTTCCCCTGCTTAACAACCTTCACTGGCTCCCCACTGACTATGGAAATCTGAGTCAGGATCTCTTAGCATTGCCTACAACCTTCTTAAGCTTCTACACCAACTTTTTGTATTTCCACTTCTCAGCAAGTATCCTACACTTCAACAATGGTCTGGCTCCCTCTCTCTTTTCTGGTTGGCTTTTGATCTTATTCTTCCTCTGCTTAGACTACCCCTCCTTCATTGCCTGCCTACTAGAGTCCTTCCTCCTATTGGTTCAGAAAGCCTTCCTCCATTTCAACATTTCCTCTCAGAGAGTGATAGTCATTCCTTCTGCTTCCATTGTATCCAGAAGATAATCACATCAACCTAACCTTCCCTTCCCTTCCCTCCCTTTTCCTCCCTTGCCTTTCCTTCCTCCAAATTGGCTAGGGCTACATGTGTGTGTTTTTGTTTGTTTGTTTTTGAATATGATGAAGCAACATTCAAATTTAACCAAGCCTCGATCCCAAGGATTTTCAGAACAGTGAGAGGATTAGTAAGGGCAGAAGCTTTCAAGATCTTCCTCCTGTAAGTAAATGGCATTGCCGTTCTCTCATTCACTTCATAACCTGGGATTTACCTTGTTTACTATCTTTCTTCACAACTGCACCTCAAGAAATACCCTGAAATTCTTCTATTTCCATAGCAATGACTAATCCAGGTCACCATCATGTCTCTCATAACTTGTCCAATAGCTTCCTATCATCCTCTGGCTTCTCCCTGTTCCATTTCTGTTCTCTTCCAAGTCATTCTCTACAAAATAAGTTGGTTAAAAAGACAAAACAAGAGGAAACTTAACTGAAATTAAAAAAAAAAAATCCAACAAGATTAAGCTCTTCCTTAACTGTCCAACCTTAAACTCCTACTCTCAACATGGTGCTTCAAGCCTCTTGGCCTTCTGTTCCTCAGGCAAGCCAAACTTGTTTAGCATCAGAACCTTAAAGTCACATTCATTGTCCTCTGTCCTGAACGTTCGTCTTCCCATATTTGGCAAGTCTTAGCTCACATCACCTCCTCAAAAAGTCCTTCCATGACCATACTGTTTTGCTTCCTTCCCAACACTTATCACCTGCAATCGTCTTTTATACTGGTTTCATTATTTGTTTTCTGCTCTAAAACATAAGCTTCTAAGTGCAGGAGCTTCTGTTTTATTCACTGCTGTACCCCTACCATCAATAACAAATTATTTTTTGAATGAATAAATGAGAGAAATACACAAGTCTTCTCGGTGTTTACAGGGACTGCATAGGCTCAACGGAAACAAGTTCCTGTGTTCCTGCTGCTCCTTAGCTAATGGGAAGGGAGAGGTAAAGTATAAAAGCCACTGGGATCTACCAGATTCTATGGTCATCCAGTTGGCAGAAGCAGCAGTCATAGTTGTACAAGAGGCAAACTGGGCCCTAACAGGCCCTAACGTTGGCCTTTGGACTGAAGGGTCCCAGGTTCGATTCTGGTCAAGGACATGTACCTTGGTTGCAGATACATCCCAAGTAGGGGGTGTGCAGGAGGCAATTTTTAACTCTCTATCCCTCTTCCTCCTTCTCTGTAAATAAAATAAAATAAAGTGTATATATATTTTTAAAAAAGAGGCAAACTGGGGGTAGGTTCCCATTGACTGCCAGTACTGAAGTGGACTAGATGCTGACGCAGCTTCTGTCTTGGCGTGAAGTGCTGCCTGCTCTGGGTGGACGGACAGGTAGTTGTCCATCCTCTTTGTTGCAAAAAGGACACAGAGGGTAGTCAGTTCAGATAAACCTGATCCATCTCTCCAGGGCAGCCTGACCCCATCTGTTTGGAATAGGGTCCAAGGGACTTAGGCAGGCTTGTGGCTGGTTTGCAGTCTGTGACTGTGGCCCTTCAGTCCCTGCTGCTCTCATTCCCTTCTCTCACCTACTTTAAATTCACCTAACACCTTTACCTTCGCAAACCCTAAGCAATTAACTTCCCTAGCTAATCTATAACCTAAACCTCTCCCTGCATCATTTCCCCCCCTCCCTTTTAATTACACAATTGCCCATTTATTTCACGTATCTTACTGTCTCTCCATCTAGTTCGCACGTGCTGAAGGCCACAGACAGTCCCGCATAGTTGCCAGAGAAGCATCCCACGACCAGCGCTTCTGACTAGCGCTTCTATTCTGTTCCTAGCGGGTCAGCGCGAACCGCTAGGATCCTCAGTTTTTAGAAGCGGCTTCTCCCTCCACAAGAGGCACCAGTCTCGCCCCCGTCCCGCGCTCCCGTGCGCGGTGCCTCTTCGGACTCGCGGGAAGTTGTCGCGGTCCCATACCTGCCGCGCAGCGGATCGCTGGGGCAGAAATGAAAACCTGCTGGATGGAGCCCAACTCCCCGCGCACCGCTCCCGGGCACAGCAGCAGCGGCGGTGGCGGTGGCCGGGCGGAGGGGCTCTCGGAAAGGGGCGGGGCCGCCAGAAAGGGGCGGGGCCGCCGCGAGCTGTGGGCGGGGCCTGGCGGCCGCCGGGCCGCCAATGAAATGCGGAGCCGGCGCGGGCCGTGCGCGTGACGCTGCGTAGCGGGGCCGGGAGGCCGGGGGCGGAGGGGCCGGCGGTCCGGCGCTTTATCTTAATCGGCGGCCGGGCTCGCGGCGCTGCCGGCCTCGGACGCCCCGGAGAGCTGCGCGGAGCGGACCTTCCTGCGGGCCGCGCGCGGACGGCCTGCCCGCTTCTGCCTTCTCTTTGCCGCGGTCCCCCCGCTGCCGGGCTCCGGGTCCCCCCAGGTAACCAATGCCCTTGCTCCCGATTGGATCCCCGCTTCCCGCCCGGGTCCACCCAGCCCGGCCGAGAGGAAGGGGCGAGAGGCGGTGGCGGCTGCCACTGCGGCCCCGGCCCCGCGGGCCTGGCCTGGTCCTGGGATGCGGGGCGGAGGAGGCGGCTCGGCGAGTCCTGGGGAGTTTGGGGGATGGAGGGGGCGGGAAAGTTACCCTCGGACTCTCCCCCTGTGGCTGTCAGCCTTGGAGAAGGCTTCGGTGTCCCGCACTTGCTGTGGCATCTCTCAAGTCGGTAGTAAAGTTATAATTTGGAAGACATTTTTACTCCTTAAGCCAGAAATGCACTCAAAAAGTCAGCTTCTAATTGGTTTTGGGGGGAGGAGGGGGAGACGACCCAAAACAAAAAACATGTGCGGAGGGATGATGAATGACATTTCCATTCATCCCAATTTGCTTGGCACCACCAAAGCCTTTACTTAATTAAGCTCATAATTTAGTCTTAAATGTTATCATGTAATTTAAGTTTTGTGTGGCTCTCAATACTAGCAGCCACGCAACTTAGGCGACGTGTCTGTGTAGAAGTTATTTGGAAGGAAGAAACAATTATAAACTCTATAGTCTGTATGCATAAACTCTACAGTAGGTGAAGTTTATTGGCCACTTCTTAATTAATTAAGTGGCTGCCATCTGTTTAAACTACTTTTTTTTATTTTTTTTTTCAGAGTATTTGCCTTTCTCTTGACATTAGCATTAAACTGGAAACCTTTTTCTCCCCCCTTGCTGTAATTTAGAGGGTTTGGATGAGTGACTTGTTAGGGAAATGTGTGTGTGTTGTCTAGACATGAGAATGGATTTCGGAAGGAGCTTTGAGACAGTCAAGAGCAATCGCCTAATAAAAAAAAAAAGTAATCACTTAAAAATACATGTGTCTCGATGGATCGTGGAAACTCTCAAAGATTTCCCATTTCTCATTAGCTTTTAAAGACCACTTTACTGCTGCCTCTCTTCCTACCTCCGGTTGATTTGGGGCCACTTTTCTTTTGGCTCTCTGGCCTCAAGCCACAGGAGTTTTATTTTTGTTCGAAGAAAGCCTCTTTCTCTTTAAGATCTCCGCCTCTTCGTCACTCTTCTCTCCCTTCCTCCAACTCCTCCTGTGTATCCTTCATTATCAGCCCAAATATCACTTCAGTCCTGTCCTGGTAAAGTTCTCCCAGCACTCTGTTTTCCTTTGTAATTATCCCTTGTAGTGAAGCTGCATTAGTTACTTTAGATACTTTGTTTCCTCTACTAGCATGTACTGTACATTTCATGAAGGCTAACTAGTCCATCTTATTGATATCTTCATCCTCTAAAGCAGCTGGTTCTCAACCTCTGGGTCTCGACCCCTTTGGGGGTCGGACGACCCTTTCCCAGGGATCGCCTATCTGGCCTGACACCTGGCACAAAGAATGAATGAGTTGGAGGTCAGAGGAAGGAACTTTTGAGTAGGAAACAAATAGGGAAGAGTGCCTGTTTTCCTTTGGGAAGGAAGTGGAAAATGCTTTTAATAAATTTATTTTTATTTAAGCACAATTTAAAGATAAGATTAGTAAATTTGGTGACCATGCCGATGTTTGAGAACCCATCTGTGTTCTTTAGTTTTGCTAACTGACTTAATGACCTAGTTCTTTGATATGTAAATATTGTGAGATTGTATTGGGCAAATCTGTGTTTTGAAGGAAGAGGGAGAAACTTTATGTTTTGGATTGTAAATTTACCTGCAATTGTTTCTCCCCTACACCCCACACCCTTTCTCCCCCCCCCCCCCACTGAACCTGGGTGTGATATAGTAAAAGTTCTTCACTGAGAGTAGGTGCTCAATATTTATTTGTTTTAAGGATTTATATAGGTTCTTTTGTAAGCTTTATTAATAGGAGCACTACAGTCAGGCTAAAGTTGACACTTCTTTTAACTAGGTTCATTTGTTTCTTAAATCATTCTTTTTGTTTTACTTTTGTTAAATAGAAAACCATGAGTCTAATATGGCAACATTTTTGCTGAAAGCCCATGATCCCAAATCTAGATTTGATACCTGATCTGATTGCAGTTTTTTTTAAATTTATGTATTACATGTGTACATACATATCTTCCCATTACCCCCCTACCCCCCACCCCACTCCCATACATGGCCTCACGGCCCAGTGTCTTGCGTCCATTGGTTATGCTTATATCCCTGCATACAAGTCCTTCGGTTGATCTCTTATCTACCCCACCACTCCCTAACCTTCCCACTGTAATTTGACAGTCTGATGTTTTACTACCTCTGTATCTTATCTTTTTGTTCGTCAGTTGATAGTGTTCTTTATTATCCATAAATGAGTGAGATCATGTGGTTGGTATTTTTCTTTCATTGACTGGATTATTTCACTTAGCATAATGCTCTCCAGTTCCATCCAGGTTGTTGAAAATGGTAAGAATTCCTTCTTTTTTAAGGCAGCATAGTATTCTGTTATGTAGATGTACCATTGTTTTCTGATCCAGTCATCTGCTGCCTGTCAGCAGATAATTGCAGTTTTGATCTCTCCCAGAAACATAATCTTAATCTACTTGTTAAGATCCCCTCCCTTCCCCTATGGCAGTGGTTTTCAACCTGTGGGTCACGAGACCCCTTTGGGAGTCGAACGACACTTTCACAGGGGTCGCCTAAGACCATCGGAAAACACAGGTATTTACATTATAGTTCATAACAACATTACAGTTATGAAGTATGGTTGGGGGTCACCACAACATGAGGAACTGTATTAAAGGGTCAAGTCATTAGAAAGGTTGAGAACCACTGCCCTATGGGAAGATATACTTGACTGAAATAGTCCTCTCTTAACTTCTTAGTACAACTTATCAGAGTACCCTTCTAGTTGCTAATGAGATGCTGCCCAATTGAATTGCTTAATAAAAACAATTAGGTCTTCGGATTTACTCAGCTGAATTTTAATACTTTCTTTTATTTTTTTAAAAAAGACAATCAGAAATGAATACAATAACTGAAGTGAAAAATACATTAAGTGGAATCAACTGCAGATTATTAACACTTGATTAAGCCAAATTAGATGCTATGAAACTGAATATTACAAAATGAATACATAGATTAGATTCTTAAGAAATAATTGTTTAATCAGTGTGTTGTATTTTAAAATAGTTATATAATCAGCTTTATGTCATCTTGGGTATAAATGTTTCCACTGCTACTTCCTGGCTATGTGACTTTGAACAAGTTTCATAGCATTTTCAAATCTTTTGTGTCTTTTAAAATGGAAATGTTAAATCAGATATGTGATGTACTGAACCTGGTGTCAAGCACAGTAAGTGTTACTGACTTAGTAAAAATTAATGCCTGGTGTCTTCATTGCTGGATCTCTTGCAAAACTAATCTTATGATCAGTGTTTTCACTTCCTCAGCTCATTTTGCAACCCAGTCCAATACATTTCTTTGTCCTTCCCGAAACTAACTGTAGAAGTAAAATCACAGCTATTAATGTCCCCAAATTGTGAAATATTACCATCCTTTTTTCTCTCCATTTAAAATATTTATTTTATTTTTTAAATATATTTTATTGATTTTTTACAGAGAGGAAGGGAAAGGGAGAGGAAGAGGGATAGAGAGCTAGAAACACTTAAGAGAGAGAAACATTGATCAGCTGCCTCCTGCACACTTCCCACTGGGGATGTGCCCGTAACCAAGGTACATGCTCTTGACCAGAATCAAACTTGGGACCCTTGAGTCCCTAGGCCGATGCTCTATCTACTGAGCCAAATCGGTTAGGGCTAAAATATTTATTGATTTTAGAGAGAGGATAGAAAGGAAGGAGGGAGGAAGGGGGGGGGAGAGAGAGAGAGAGAGAGAGAGAGAGAATAGAGAGAAAAAGAAACTTGGATTTGTTGTTCCATTTATTTATTAGTTGCTTCTTATATGTATTCTGACCAGAATTTGAACCTGCAACCTTAGAGTATCAAGACGATGCTGGAACCAACTGAGTTACCCGGTTGGGGCCTCCATTAAATTTTCCTTGATACTGCCCATAGATTACATCTTGAATAGTCTAACTTGATTTCAAACATTGCTTGCTTCTAGCTCTCCTAGCCTTGCTTTTTTAGGTTTCCTTAATTCCCTTATGATATTGGGGGAATTACTTACCACCTGTAAAATGGAATATTAGTACCTGCCTACCTGCATAAGTGGTTGTGAGAACTAAATGAACCATAGTGTAAAGTTAATATTAGCTTTATTATTTCCTAGGTAACTTTTTGACTTATGGCCTCCCTGGGAGATCTCCTTCCTGTGCCTTGGCCTCAGCTGCTGCCTGTATATACTGATGGATCCCAGATTTCCGTCTTCATTCTGAACTTGTGTATTCATCTGCCTGTTGGTCATCATCACTTGGCTGACACATACCCACATCATATTAAACTTGTCTCTTCCTCTCTCTTCTAAAGTTGCTGAGTTAGAAAACTCACTTGGGATCTGTGAATTACAACTGCCTTCTGGATATAGCCATCTGAATATCTCATAGATGCTTTAGATTAATGTTTGTAAATTTATCTCCCTTATCTCTTCTTGCTTCATTTGTTCACTTAGTAAACTCATGTCATTTGATCCTTACTTTAGACCTTTATCATTTTTTTT
>PVJN01030245.1:0-25773 GCA_004026805.1 Lasiurus borealis | reverse complement strand
ACCTCCAAATGTTAGGGTCGAAACGCTCGCCGCTCAAAGGAAGGCTCCAAGAGACGTTCTCATGCAAACAGCAAAGGGTTTATTCACCAGCATGCTGGGGCTCACAACATACTCTGAAAGCAGAGCAGAGGCTGAGAGCCCCGAGTCCATACAAAGCTGAGCTTATATACTATGTGACAAGCAACAGGGTTATACAGAGTTTTATTTTCTCATTCCTGCACACATCTCACAATCTACAGACTCCGCATATTTCTGGTTACCGTGGGGTTACAATAATGGATGGGACTGATGGTTATCTCTGGGTTACTCCCTTGGGACATCTAGAGCATGTCTCCTGTCTGTTCTCAACCCTGAGACTATAATCACAGGATGTAACTCGGGGATATGATTTTAAGCCGAGCTGTGTTAACTCCAGCCCAATCCTGATTTTTGCAACCTTACAGTACCTCGAGATACGAGTGCCCTGACATATGAGATTTTTGAGATACGAGCCGTCAAGCAAGTGATTTTTGCTCTGAAATATGAGCAACATTTGAGGAAGGAGTAATCTCGGGGGGCCAGCAGACTGCACACGACCCACCAGTTTGCCGCGACTGGAGCATCTCATAGTTTCCCACATCTCAAGGGTTACGGAATGAATTAAACTCGTATCTTGAGGTACCACTGTATTTATATCAGTATTACTTTGAGATAAGTTAATTTTATAAGATTTTAGACTAAATTCTGTATCAGAATGTTGTAAGATGAATATGGAAACTTTAAATATAAAGAATAGAGACTCAGAAGTTATACAATGTGTAACTTCCCCTAAAGCTCTTAAATTACAATGTTTTTAGCTTAAGCAAGACATGATTAATTTATTTTATATGAGAATATGTGTACTGTTCCCAAGGACAGGTTTTTATTGATTTAGAAATAGAACTGAATAGATGTTTTTCCAAAGAAGGCATACAAATGGCCAACTGGTACATGAAAAGATGTTCCACATCACTAATCATCAGTAAAATACAAATTAAAATCACACTGAGATAACATTGCATGCCTGTTAGAATGGCTATCATCAAGAAGACAAAATAAAACAGTCTTGAGAAGATGTGGAGAAAAGGGAATACTTCTGCC
This sequence comes from Lasiurus borealis, assembly GCA_004026805.1. NCBI lineage: Eukaryota > Metazoa > Chordata > Mammalia > Chiroptera > Vespertilionidae > Lasiurus > Lasiurus borealis. The sequence continues at coordinate 24,654 of PVJN01030245.1, read as the reverse complement.
CTGTTGGTAGGAATGCAAATTGGCTCAGCCACTATGTAAAACAAAATGAAGGTTCTTTAAATAATGAAAAAGACAACTATAATATAATCCAGCAATCTCACATCTGAGTACATATCCAAAAGAATTGAAAAGAGGATATCGAAACAATATCTGTATGCCCATGGGTGTTTGTTTGTTTGTTTTTGTAGCACTAATTACGGTGCTTAAGGTATGGAAACACCCCAAGTGTTTGTCACTGTGAATGGATAAAGATATAGTATATGTAGATAGATATATAAATATATAAACATGTTGATAGATAGATAAATAGGCAGATAGACACAATGGAATATCATAGCACCAGGAGAAGGAAATCCTGCCATTTGCAACAAATGGATGGACTTTGAGGTCTTAGTGAGATAAAACAGACAGAAGAAGACAAATATAATATGACATCACTTGATATGGAATCTAAAAAACAAAACAAAAAAACACAAAACTCCTATAAACAGAGGGTAGAACAGTTGCTATCAGAGAGTAGGGGGCTAAGAAAATTGAGCAGATGTTAAAGGGTACAAACTTGTGAACAAAATATAAATTAAGTTCTGGAGATCTAATTTACAGCATAATGATTATAATCAAGGCTAGAGATCTGGTGCATGAAATTTGTGCACAGGGGAGGTAGTGTCCCTCAGCTCAGCCTGTACCCTCTCCAGTCTGGGACCCCTAAACTGGCAGTAGGACATCCCTCTCACAATCCAGGACTGCTGGCTCTCAACTGCTTGCCTGCCTACCTGCCTGATTGCCCTTAACCACTTCTGCCTGTCAGCCTGTTAACACTCTAACCACTTCTCGGCCAGCCTGACCAATGCCTAACTACTCCCCTGCCAGCACAATTGCCCGTAACTGCCCTCCCCTGCCAGCCTGGTCACTCCTAATTGCCCTCCCGTGCTGACCTGGTTGCTCCTAATTGCCCTCCCTTGGAAGCCTGGTCCCTCCCCACTGTCCTCCTCTGCTGGTCTGATCAGCCACAACTACCCATCTTGTGACCTCATAGGGGCAGCCATCTTATATGTTGGAGTAATGGTCAATTTGCATATTACCTTTTTATTATATATGATACTATATTATCTACTTCAAAGCTGCTAAAAGCTTAGATCTAAATTTTCTCACCATACACAAAAAAATGATAATTATGTGATGTGATAGAGGTGTTAGCTCATGCTATAAGTATACAGTGGTACCTCGAGATACGAGTGCCCTAACATATGAGATTTTTTGAGATATGAGCTGTCAAGTGAGCGATTTTTGCTTTGAAATACGAGCAACATTTGAGATAGGAGTAATCGCATGGATCGGCCTGCTGCACACAACCCACCAGTTTACCGCAACTCGAGCGTCTCATAGTTTCCCACGTCTCAAAGTAACAGAACGAATTAAACTCGTATCTCGAGGTACCACTGTAATTATATTGCAATACTGTACATATTAATCAAATCAACACACTGTACACATTAAATTTACACAATCTTGCATGTCAACTGTATCTCAATTTTTTTAAATATATAAAAATAAAACAAAGATTTTCAAACCCTAATTTTTCTCAGCCTTAAAGTAGCATATTTTAATGAACAATTCAGAAGTAGCCATGGAGAATATCAGAAAAGGACCTGTTTGCTTTACTGACTTATCAAATTACAATCATGCCATTTGGTGGTATAAGATGAGTATGATTTTTTTTTTAAAATCATTACATTTAAAAGTTGAGTTTCAGTCAGTGGAAATACTAAATTTATAGGTTAAGGATAAGTTTTATAGAGCTAAAAATCTAGTACATGCTTTCTCCTGTAACTGGAATTGCCAGTTGCACATGGAATCCAAATCTGCTGAGAGCAGGCCTCAAAGCTGTGTTCAGCTGGTGTTGCAGATAGATTTCCTGCATAAGAATTTAAATGAGAATGTAGGGAGTTATGCTTCAAAAACTTCCCAATCCACTGTCTTCAAAGAGATTTTATTTTACAACAATAACAGACTGATTTAGGTCATGCTTTATACCCAAAATTTTGGTCTTCCTTATCAATCTATAAATATTTTTTTCTGCTATAGTTTTTTTTTTCTTCTATATTTTCTCAACTTCTTCAATTGGGACATCTTTGACAGGTTTGGTTTCCAGAAAATAACATAAAATAATTATTGTGACATGAGAGAATTTAAAACAAAAAAGTATACAAAAAGTATATTAAAAAGTATATATTTTACAAAAGAGTAAAATATATCAAACTGAGAAAAATCTTTTGGGTACTGAATGTCTAATACTTTTATTAAAAAAATAGTGCACATTTATTATAGCTCAAAATATCAAAATCCCTGTGAAACTTTATTAAATATCTTATTGAAAGGATCCTATAGTTATTAATTCTGAACATTACTTAATTATTAAATGGATGTCTTCTGAAAAGGGGTGTATGACTCATAACTAATTGAAAGCTGAATTACAATATTCTTCAGTGGCAGAATTACATTTACTTTATAAATTCAATTTCCATATAAGAGCAACCCAGGATAAGTTACATGAACTTTGTATTATTATCTGTCACAGCCTATGAACTGGTAACAATGTAGAATTAATAGATCTACTGTTGAAAACAGTTAATGGAGATTTCCAATTAGTTTCACTGATTAAAGTTGATACTTCAGAAGAATGTTTCCTGTTTATTCTGGATTTTCCTGAATTCTGACTCATAGTGACCCCCACACAGATTTACCCTTTTCTCTTTGCAAAATTCAATCATCTAAACATTTAACATTTATTTTTTAGGTTCCATTATCCTAACATAACAATAATAACAATTTAAAGAGTGTGAACGTATATCATGTATTATATCTTTCCTGTGAAGGGTAGAGGTAGAAGTAAACAACCAGGTATTTAGTTCCAATACTTATGGGATTGGGTAACCACAGATATGGAAACCGAAGCATCATTCCATGTCCAGAATAAAAGCTAAACAACCTTGAATTCAGTCCCATTTTAGAGAACCATATCTCAATTAACTATCTTATTATTTTTCCAATTCCCATAATATCCAGATTAGCTTAACAAACACAAATTAAAATAAGATTTAAAAATGAGTTTTACTTTTTTGATTCCTTATTTTCCGTGTGAAATAGTTTTATGCACTTGGGAAAAAAATGTACAGAATTGCAGAGAGCATTGTTTATAGGTCTGGAGTTTTATTTCTGTTTAACACTTTGAGTCTTATTGTCTTTTTTATTTTTATTAATTCTATGTAAACACAAAGAAAAGTCTTATCCCAAATCCCAACACCAATAAGAAATAACTGTACACATTTAAGAACATAATATTAAAATGTTTCAGTCATGTAAAATATATTAGTCTCTAACCCATAAAATTTCTAGAACAAAACATAGGCATTAAAATTTCAGACATTTTCCATAGCAGTTTTTTCTCTAATATATCTCCTTGAGCAAGACAAACAAAAGGAAAAATAATCAAATGAGATTACATCAAACTAAAAAGATTTTGCACAGCAAAAGAAACCACCTACAAAATGAAAAAGACAACCCACTGAATGAGAGAACATATTCCCCAATACATCTGATAAGGGCTTATAACCAAAATTTATAAAGAATATATATATAATGCAACACCATAAAAGCAACAATCTAACTAAAAAATGGGCAAAGGGCATGGATAGACATTCCTCTAAAGAGGCCAATAAACTTATGAAAAGATGCTCAACGTCACTAATCATCAGATAAATGCAAATTAAAAACCCCAATGAGATATTACTTCATACCTGCCCAAATGGCTATCATCAATAAATCAAACAACAAGTGTTGGTAAGGATGTGGAAAAAAGTTGATGGGAATGCAGACTGGTGCAGCCACTGTGGAAAACATCAATTGTCCATCTTTTGTACACATCCAAAACAGGTATCAAACCCACAACCCTTTGGTTTATGGGACAATGCTCTAAACAAATGAGCCACCTGGCCGAGGCTCAAATATTAAAAACAAAAACAAACAACAACAACAAAAAACACTATGATTACTGATCAAATTAATTACATGTGCCAATGTCTTGTTGTCACTTTAACTTCCTGAAAAGCTGAGTGAGGCTACATTTAAAAATAATTTTCTCTTCACTACATTTATTCTAACAATAATGCAACCTTTCTTTAGAATTTTTTTTTCAGGTCTCTCTCTCTCTCTCCTTCCCTTCTCCCTCCTTTCCTTTTCCCCTCCCTATTCCCTCCCTTCCCTTTTAATTGAAAGAGAAGGTATGAGGAATGGAGCTTATCATAGTTATTTTTATTTTTACTCACTTATTTTGCTTGGAGTGTTAGGATAATTGATCATCAAATACCCACATGAACATTTATGTATGTAGGTAAATGTTCTATTTCTACCATATTTATCTATCATATTTTAAAGTTCTCAATTGAAATGTCTAAGTTAACATAGATTTTTGTTACAGAGGAAATAGGACAGTTTTTTTGTTGTTGTTTTTTTCTCAATGTCTCCCCATTCACAATACAGACCAGGCAAAGAGCCCGAGCTGAGGTGTATATGGGGTAGGTTTGCTCTGCCTCCTATTTCTGTACAGTCATTGTAAGCACACAGCCTGTGGTAAGCACTAGGAGGCCTAGGACAGTTTTTTAATTAAACTGTCATTTTCAGATCATTGTAGATTTGGGTGAAGTTGTAAAAATATAGCACAGAAAGATCCTTTACACAGTTTACTCTAATGGTAAGATCTTACAAAACTTAAGTATCTCAAGCAGACCATTGACTTTGATGCAGTAAAATTGCAAAATAGCAACATCACCAGAAGGATGGTTTATTGCCACATCAAACTCCATTCTCATCTCTTAGTCTTTCTTCTTCTGAAAATGCCTTTATTCCTCGTTTATTTCTGAAAGAATTTCACTTAATACAAAATTCATGATTGATAATTTTTTTTTCCAATGTTTCAAAAATATTGTGTCACTTCTGGTCTTCACGGAGAAATCTATTATTGTTTGCATTGGTGTTTCACTACAGGTAATTAATTTCTCCTTCTCTGTGGTTGCTTTTTGGGACAATGCTCCAAAGATTTTTTTCTTTGTCTTCAGTATTTGGAAATTCTTTCATTCATTCATTCAACTTCTTAAATCTGTGAGTTTATGTTTTTAACCAAATTTGGGAAGTAGACAGTCAATATGTTTCTGAATACTTTTTCAGTCCCACTTGCTCTGTTTTCTCCTTTTGGAACCCCAGTCATATGATTTTGGCTGTTTTTAAATTGTCCTGTACAGCTCCTTAAGACTCCTCCACCCTCCAGCATGTTTTTTTTTTTTAATGTTTTTTTCACATTTTGTGAATTCCATTGATCTGTCCTCAAGCTCATTAATTTCATTATCTGTCCTCTTCACTGTGCTCTTCAGGTCATCCAGTGACTTCTTTATTTTTATGATTTTTTTTTTCAGGTCTACAGTTTCCACTTAGTTCTTTTTATTTCTTTGATGATATTTTCTATCCATTCAATTATTTCAAAATAATTCATTTTTAACTATCTTTGTTTTAAAATTCCCGTGAAATAACTCCGAAATCTATTTGTGGATTACCTTTTCTCATTCATGCTGTGATATTTTCTTGTTGTTGGTGTGACAAGTGACTTCTGAATGTAGCCTGGGCAATAAGGATATAATTTATGAGACATTGCATAGTTATTAATCTTCTTTTATTTTTAATAGCTAATCCTCTTTTTGAGTTGTAACATGGAGCTTGGTAGGTATGTATATTAGCTTACCAATGGACCCAGCAAAATTAGAACGAAGACTCATTCTACTTCACCTACCTCTCAGTCACACTGACAGATTCTCACTAACTTGCACCATCTTAGAGGGAGTCTACCATGTGATCCCATCTGGACCTAATTTCCAGTTTAGAAGGTACAGTGGAGAGCTGCTAACACCACTGTGTTGCTGCATGGTTGGTTGCAAAAAATCAGCACTCTGCTTGACCCTACTAATATGGGGAAAGCAGAATCCCTACTGCCCACTTCTTACCTCACCATTCACCTCTCATCTGTCTCCTTCATTGGGATCGAAGGAGAAAGTCGTAGCTTTTCATATGGCTTTGCTGACTCCAGGTGAGGGAGGAAACAATGTCTACTACTCTGGCCTTAATCAGTTAATTTCATTTTGTTGACAACATTAGAGGTGGAGGTTCAACTCTCCACTCAACTCTATTAACACCTCCATGGCAGAGTGTAGCCATATAGGCACTAGTCCCACCTTACACCATCTTATTATGTATTGCTGATGGGTAGAAGTGGAAAATATGCTTGGGCTATACCACTAATCTTTTCCCAAAGCATTCTTTTCTCAAAATTTTATAGTTCTATTTAAAATATATTTGGGTTCATGTTGAAATTAGACACAATACTAATGCATAAACTCTGTACTAAGAAAACCAGGGAAAAATTTTAATGTGTTGATAATGACATAACAACAGAATTCTCTTTAGAATTGTGGGACTAGTTGATTCTACCATAATGATTGAATGGTCACTTACACTTTTATATATATAGACTAAGGGCCTGGTGCATGAAATTCATGCACTGGGGGTGGGAAGTCCCTCAGCCCAACCTGCCCCCTCTCACACACTGGGAGCCCTCGGGGGATGTTCTACTGTTGGTTTAGGACCTCCAGGAGCAGGGAGGAATGGGCCTAAGCTACAGTCTGGCCTCCCTTTGTGGAAAGCGACAGGGCCAATCAGTGGAAGGCACCAGCCCTATCACTCCACTGCTGCAGCCACTGTCATTCACTGCAGCCACCAAGGTATTTTCATCAACACAGACTCCAGTCCCTTCACCATGTAAAAATGACAACTTTCTTTAGGCATTGCCAAGATGTGTTTTTCATAGTATATGACTTTCTTTATTTTTATTTTTTTATCCTCACCTGAGGATATATTTCCATTGACTTTTAGAGAATGTGGAAGAGAAAGGGAAAGACAGGGAGAAACATCAAAGTGAGAGGAACACTTTGATTGGTTGCCTCCTGCCTAAACCCTGACCTGGGCCCTGGCCAGGGAGGAGCCTGCAATCTAGGTACATTCCCTTGAACAGAATTGAGCCCAGACTCTGCAGTTGGAAGGCCAAGGCATTATCCACTGAGCCAAACCAGCTAGGGCAAGATATGACATTTCTTAGCCTTCCAGCAGCAGACCTTTGTTTTTTCCTCCAGAAGTGTGGTGGAAAAACCCTAGATTACCTTTTTGGATTCTCATTACCCAGGTTACTACTAAGAATATTAGAAGTGGCATACAGGGAGCTTAACCAATGAGCAGTCAGAAAAGGTGTTTCCTCTGTAGTTTACACTGATTGCCAATAGCCTCCCATTGCCAGCTCTGCCCCTGGCCACACTTTCGGCCTGCACAGCAGACCCCCAACCCCCTCTGATTGCTGCTCCACCCCTGCCCAGGCCTGCCCCCACCAAAAGCCTTTAGCTGACACTTTTGGCCTGGACAGTGGACTCCCAGCTCCCTCCAATCGCCACTCTTCCCCTGCCCAGGCCCAAAGTCTCTGGGCAGAGGATCCCCAACTCCTTCCGATCACGAGCTATGCCCCTGCCTTCTCGGCTCTGATTGCAGGCTTGGCCCTACCAGGAGTCCCTGGCTCAGACCCTTTACAGGCTGCTCAGGGCCCACATGGGGCCTATCTCATAGTGACCTGGGTGCCAGGATGTTCCCAGGAGCCAGGTGCTTGGTGAGTATGTATGCAAATTAATTGCCATCTTTGATGGGTTAATTTGCATACTCACTCTGATTGGCTATGGGCATAGCGGAGATATGGTCCATTTACATGTTTGTCTATTATTAGGTAAAATATTAGTTTGCTTATTTATTTCCTTCAGGAAAACTTTACATTTACTTTTATCCCTAAATCTGTGCTATCTTTTTACATAAAAGTCTTTCTCATCAAAGTCTATATATAGCTGGGGCAAAACCTGCTTATTGTCTTCAAATATCCATTCTATCTTTTACTCATATTCTATCTAATAAAGAGGGAATATGCTAAATGACCCTCACACCATCGTAACGATGGTGGCATCCACAGCCAATAAGGAGAAATATGCTAATTGACTGCCACACCCTCAAAGATAGAGGTTCCCACAGTCACAAGATGGTAGCACCCTGTCCCCTCAGCCCCGCCAGAGTCTCCAAATCCCCTCAGCCCCCCTGATGCCCAGGGCCAGCCTGAAATACAGGCAAGCCTCAGATGGTGGCTGCCCAGCTGGCCAGGGCCAGCCGAGACTCAGGTAACTAGGGCTAGCAGAGGCTTGTGCTTTGGCTGTGGCAGCAGCAAAGGTGTGATGGGAGTGGTGCCTTCCCCTGGTCATCATATCACCTCTTGCCTCTGAGGGCTCCTGGACTGTGAAGGGGTTAGGCCAAGCTGAGGAGATCCCCCGCATACACTTCTAGTGCAGAAATTTCCATGCACCAGGCTTCTAGTCATAACATAACCTCAAAGTTGAGCAAGCACATGGCTGCCAAAAGCCTGTATAGCTCAGCCTTGTTTGTTAACCTATAATGTGCATAATTACTAGTCAATGTGAGCAGAAGGATGAGGAATGCATGCAATGTCTAGTTCATCCTATCTAATAAAATTGACCATCAATTCAACACAAAAGAAGGCTGCCCCCATAGGGTCAAAGATGACTGCCCCCATGTGGACACCAGATGGTCACCACAAGATGGCCAGTAGGGAAAGGAAGTTGGGAGGGACCAGACCTGCAAAGGAGGGCAGTTGTGGGTGATCAGAACAGCAGGGTAGGGCAGTTAGGGGTGAACAGCCTGGCAGAGGAGAGAAGTTGGGGGTGACTGGGTCTGCAGGGAAGAGCAGTTAGGGGGGACCCAGGCCTACACGAGAGGGGAGTTGGGGGGACCAGGCCTGCAGGAGAGGGAAGTTGGGGGCAATCAGGCTGGCAGGGGAGCAGATAGGTATCAATCAGGCTGGCAGGGTAGTGGTTAGGGGTTGATCAGGCTGGCAAGAAGAAACAGTTAGGGACAATATAGAAGATAAGCAATCAAGCATTTGGGAGCCAGTCGTCTTGGATTTTGAGAGGGACATCCCTCAAGGGGTCCCAGATTGGAGAGGGTTCAGGCTAAGCTGAGGGACACACATTCCAGTGTATGAATTTCATGCACCAGGCCTCTAGTTTATTTATAATAAAGGTCATGATTGCCCAAGTTCCTCTTAACCTTTACCACAGGTTACAGTGTACACTTGTGATGAACCAGTTTGCACTATGTGTATAAAGACAAATCATAAGAATAAAGGAGCACAAAAATAGAAGTAGCCATATTCTACCTGGAAAGAAGAGCTGCTTTAACAGCCTATATTTTCATGTGGGACAAAACAAATTTAATTAAGCCAGTATGGCTTTGGAACTCTCAGACCAGCCACAATTATACCCTAAACTAGAGACTCAGTGCATGACATTTGTGCACGGGGGGGGGGGGGGGGGGGGGGGGGGGGGGGGGGGGGGGGGGGGGGGGGGGGGGGGGGGGGGGGGGGGGGGGGGGAGGGAGGTGAGGAGCAGGGGGGATTGTCCCTCAGCCCAGCTGCACCCTCTCCAATCAGGGACCCCTCAAGGGATGACAGATTGCCTATTTAGGCCGGATTTCCCTTTCACAATCCAGGACTGCTGGCTCCCAACAGCTTGCCTGCTTGCCTGCCTGATTGCTTCTAATCTCTTCTGCCTGCCAGCCTGATCACCCTCTGACCACTCCCCTGCCAGGCAGATCATGCCTAATTTCCCTCCCCTACCAACCTGCTTGCACCCAACTGTCATCTCCTGCAGGCCTGGTTGCCCCCAACTGCCCTCCCCTGCTGGCCCAGTCACCCCTTACTTCTCTCCCTTGCCAGCCTGGTTATCCTTAATTGCCCTCCCCTGCTGGCCTGGTCCCTCCCCAACTGCCCTCCCCTGCAGGCTTGATCACCCCTAATTGCCCTACCCTGCTGGCCTGGTTCCCCCCAACTACCCTCCCATTGCAGGCCTGGTCCCTCTCAACTGCCCTTCTCTGCCATCCATCTTGGTGTCCATTATGTGTCTACATGGGACGACCATCTGGTGTGTTGGAGTGATGGTCAACTTGCATATTACCGCTTTATTATATAGGATAGTGTAATCCTTTGCCTCTTAATGAAACATAACTTTCAGTATTTTATTATAAATAAAACATGACTTCAGGATGAGCAAGGGTGATAATCCTGTTGAGCTAAAGATAAATTTTGTAACAGAAAAAATACAATTTAGGATAGAAAAATAAAATGAATTTGAGAGGATAGGGAAAGTGATGAAATATATGAAATATATGTTTATATTTTAAATATCAGCTAGTATCTAGAATTAGAACATTGCTTTAGTAAAGTTAATTAATACATGATCAATATGCAGTTTGTCATTAAATTAAGAAATATCAACCCCTATTTTCTGATCCTATATATTCCATTCCATCACCGAAAACAATTATATTAAAAATAAATATTGGCTTACTTACTCTCTTGGACTTCCACACACTAAAAGAGGTCAAGTGAATGGTGATATGCCAGTATGAAAAACAAGATCAAAGGTGGTAGAACCCCAATTATTTTGATCTCTGCTTACTACTACTTTTAAATTTTTTTGTTTTTCTTATTGAATTCATGAAGCAGTTTAAAAACCTATACATATTGTGTTATCTCTCCTGACATAAATGGAAAAAAATGAGCCTATTTTACTAGCCTGAATTCAAAACAAACTCTAAATTAATGAAATCATCTTAAAGATTGATTACTTTAATAGAAAACATTCTATATAATAAAAGGGTAACATGAATATAGACTGAATGCAGAACAGCCTAACAATCAATAAAAGCTTCATATGCAAATGATATGCTAAGGCTGCTCAACCAATTGCTATGACATGCACTAACCACCAGTTGTGCAGACACTCAACGCAGGAGATACCACCTGGTGGTCAGTGCATTCCCACAGGCGGCATGCCCCTCAGCCAGAAGCCTGGCTTACAGATGGCAAACATAGTGGCAGTGGTAGGAACCTCTCTCACTTCTGCTGCAGCACTAAGGATATCTGACTGATGGTGGATAGTGGGCCTAATATGTCATTTGAACATCCCCTGAGAGCTTCTGGACTGTGAAAGAGCACAAGCCGGGCTGAGAAATGCTCCCCGAGTGCATAAATTTTGTACACTAGGCCTGTAGTATATTATAAGCAGCCAAGCTGATATATTCATAATAATTTAATGAAACAATAATTAGTTGTCTAGGATTTTACAACTTGCAAGACTCATTTAGTTGCATTATATCATTCACATGCATATCATTATCTATGAGGTTTTCTAGGAGTTATGAAGGGGGCCTCACTAAGCAAAGAGGGGAAGTTAAATAGAAACAATATTTAGCCCATTGCTTTTTTTGTACAAACTGTGTGTTCAGAATGCTGCTTTATATAACTATAATTTGATAATTGTCAAAAAATAATAGTCCATGACAGAGTAAAAATTCAGTGATACTTAAATTTCATTAAATTTCACTGTCCATAAATATAGTTTTATTAGACCACAGCCATACTCATTCACTTACTTATTGACAATGGCTGTTTTCACTATGTGTTGGAAGAATGCAGTAGCTGCAACAGAGATCATATGGCTGGCAAAACGTAAAATATTTACTATCTTGCCCTTTCCAGAAAACCTTTTCCAGCATCTGAAGTGGATCATCTCTGCCATATATTTACTTGCGTTTTAGAAATTTATACATTAATTTGTTAATAACAATGTTCTGCAGCTTATTATTTTTAAGAAATCTTTAAATACAATCCAGTATATTTTTTAATCTTCACAAGTCCTGTGTGTGGTATCAATATAATTTTTAGTGTCCATGAGGAAACACTGAATGACACACCAAATGCTGCCAGAAAGTGGTAGAGCAGATTTAGTAACTAGTTAGCCTGACAACCTTAGTTAGAACTCTAGTCCAAATCCTCCAATATATGTGAACACAAAACATCAACCATACAATTTTCTGAAATAATTAATGTTTTATTTTTCCTGCTAGAAAGTGAAAGAACATGGTAATCACTATCACATTAACTCATATCTCAGAGTAAATGGATCTAATCAAATTATTTTTTACCTCTAAGAAGTGAAACAAATATCATTGAAGAAATTATAAAAGGAATAAGAGGGAAGCCAATATAGTAATCTCAACAATATATACCATTTCATGTCCAATAAAAGCCAATTATCTTGGTTTTTAACTGACTGAAAATGACAGGTTGGTGAGATTTCCCTTTATATGGTAAGTTACCTCTCAATGACTTGTTTTGAGAGGCATAAAACTGTTATTTTTATGAACACTTCAAAATGTTTCTTTGCCAAATGCTATTACAAAACAATGCAATTAAAAAAAGAAATACTTGGAGTACAGTACAGATGACTGGAATCATAAACCAGCCTAAGGAATGACACTTCATTTTTTTTTATTTTTACTTTTATTTTTTTTATTTTTATTATCCCTTTTTTTCTTTTCTTCTTCTTTTCTATATTTTCCTGTTTTTGTTTGTTGCTTTATTTTATATTTATTTTCACATTATTTTCCATCACTATTTTTTATTTTTATACCATTTTTGAAATCAACTTTTTGTAAATTTGTAATTTTTTTTCTCATTCTCATTCTTATTCACTTATTCTCTTTCTATTTCTTCAATATTAAATTCAGGTCCTCCCCATATTCATCCAATTCTTAATCTTATTTTCACTATATAAGCTCAGCCTCTACAGATACTGCCCAATCCTCTTTGCTAGTCCAGGGCACTGCAACCATGTGAACAGCAGACATGTGAACAGCCCACTCCTGTCTAAGGAGCAGCAGCCACTCAAGCAACCCGCCACAGGCCTAAGAGCAGCAGCTTCACATGGCCTGCCTTTGTCCAAGGAGCATCAGCTGTGTAAGCATCCAGTTCCCCCATCTGAGAAACAGCAACCATGTGAGCAGCTGGCCCCATCCAAGGAGCAGCAGCCACTTGAGCCACTACTGAGGACTGGCAGCCTATACAGTTGATCCTCCTCTGAGGACCAGCAACTGTGCACAGGTCACACCCTACAACTGTCCAGAGTAGCAGCTGTGTCACACGAGCAGCTATCCCTCTTCCAAGGAGCAGCAGCTGTGCAAGAAGCCCTCCCCCATCAGAGGACAAGCAGCTGTGTGAGTAGATCACCCCTTTCCAAGGAACAGCAGCCAAAGGAACCACCTGCCCCCATCTGAGGAGCAGAACCTATGTGAGCAGCCCATCCCCTTCTAAAGGAGCAACAAATACATGAGCCTACATCTGAGGAGCAGCAGCAACATAAGCAGATTGCCCACATCCAAGGAGCAGCAGCCCTCTGCAGTCCACAGTGGTCCAAGGAACAGCACCCACACGCAGCCTGCACCTGCCTGACAAGAAGAAGCTGGGTGAATGCCCTATCCCTGTCTGAGGAGCATCAACAGCATGAGCAGCTCACTCCCATGCAAGCAGCAGCAGCCGCATGAGCAAATCACCCCCATCTGAGGATAAACTGAACAAGCCACCCACATCTAAAAAAGGAGCAGCAGCTCTACATTTGAGCTGCCCCTATCCAAGGAGCAGCAGCATCATGAGTGGCCCATCTCATCTGAGGAACAGCAGCAGCTTGCAGCCAGCCACCATCTAAAGAGCAGCAGCCACGTGAACAGGCCACCAGTGTCGAAGGAGCAGCAGCCACATTAGCAGCCTGCCCCTGTCCAAGGAACAGAGGACATGAGCAAACCATCCCCATCCAAGGAGAAGAAATCTCACAATGAGTTCACCCCTGTCAAGGAACAGCAGCTATAAAGGAGCCTCCCCTACAGCCAAAGGAGGCACCACTGCTGCAAACAGCACCCACCAGAGGAGCCACTGCCAACTGAGAAGCAGCTGCTACTGTGACGACCCAAAAAGCAACAGCAGTTAGAGAAAGCACTGCCAACCAAGGACCAGCCCCTGCACAACTCAACATCTAGATCAGTCGATGAGACCAAAAAACGGATAGACAAAGGTACCCCTAAAAAAAAGGAGGAATTGCCAGAAAAGAAGCTAAGTGAAACAGAGGCATGAAATATGTCAGAAAAAGAATTCAGAATAAGGGTCATAGAGCTCATAAACTAGATGGAAGAAAAAAAAATCAATACTTTATGTAAGAATCAAGAAGAAAGGAAGAATGATATAACTGCAATAAAAATACCATGGAAATTTTCAACAGTAGACTAGAGGTGGACCAAATTAGTGAATTAGAAGGCAGGGAAGCAAAACACAGAAAAACTGAATTGCAACTAGAAAAAAAATTAAAAGACAGGAAGAGAGCCTAAGGGAGCTATGGGACAACATGAAACTAAGCAAAATACAAATAATAGAGGTGTCAGAACAACAGGAAGAGGAACAAGGGTTAGAAAACCTATTTGAAGAAATAATATCAGAAAACTTTCCTGATATGGTGAAGAAAAAAGTCACACAATCACAGAGAGTCCCAAACAGAATGCACCCGATTGAAAATATTCAGTACAAAGAGAGAATTTTAAAGGCTGCAAGAGACAGAAAGGTACATACTAGGGAGTTCCCATTAGATTATCAAATGATTTCTCAACAGAAACATATAAGGCCAGAAAATAATTTAAGGTAATTTGCAAAGTGATGCAAACAAAGGGACTGAATCCAAGATATGCTATCCAGCAAGACTATCATTCAAAATTGAAGGGGAAATAGGGAACTTCACAGACAAAAACAAAAACAAAAAGAGCTCAGGGAATTTATCACTACCAAGCCAGTAATGCATGAAATGTTAAAAGGACTGGTCTTAAAAAAGAAATAAAAAATGGGAGAAGGAACACAGACACAAAAAATATAAATGGATACAAATAAGTACCTTTCAATAATAACTTTAAATGTAAATGGACTAAATGTTCCAATCAAAGGACATCAAGTGGCTGAATGGATAAAAAAACACCACCAATATATATGCTGTCTACAAGAGACCCACCTTAGAAAAAGGGACTCATTCAGACTAAAAGTGAAAGGATGGAAAAACACCTTTCAGGCAAATAGAAATGAAAAAAAAAAAAAAAAAGAACTGGGGTAGCAATACTTATATCTGACAAAAATAAACCTCAAAGTAAAGGCTATAACAAGATATAAGAAAGGCCACTTCATAAAAATAAAGAGATGGATACAAAAAGAGGAATAACTATGATAAACATATATGGACCCAATGCAGGAGCAATCAAATATATAAATAAACTCCAGGGCAGAAACCTGTTTGGTTCAGTGGATAAAGTGTCAGCCTGTGGACTGAAAGGTCCCAGTTTCAATTCTGGTCAAGGGCACGTACCTTGGTTGCGGGCACATCCCCAGTAGGAGGTGTGCAGGAGGCAGCTGGTCGATGTTTTTCTCTTATCGATGTTTCTGACTCTCTATCTCTCTCCCTTCCTCTCTGTAAAAAAAATAAATAAAATATAGAAAGAAAAAAAAAAAAAACTCCTGAAAATATCAAGGGAGAGATTGACAACAATACAATCATAGTAGGGGACTTTAATACACCACTGACATCACTGAATAAATACTCTAGACAAAAAATCAGCAAAGAAACCTCAATTCTAAATAACCTACTAGATCAGATGGACCTAATTGACATCTTTCACCCAAAGCCACAGAATATATGCTCTTCTCAAGTGCACATGGAACATTTTCAAAAATAGACCACATATTGGGTCACAAACAAAGTCTTCCAAATTCAAAAAGATTGAAATCATATCAAGCATTTTCTCAGACCACAAAGGCATAATATTAGAAATAAATTACAATAAAAACGTTTCAAAAAATTCAAATGCTTGGAAGCTGAATAACATGCTATTAAACAATGATTGGGTTATCAATGAGATCAAAGAAGAAATTAAAAGCATCCTAGAGGCTAATGACAATAAAAACACAACAATGAAAATGTTGTGGGGCACAGAGAAAGCAATCCTGAGAAGGAAGTCCATAGCTCTACAGGCCTACTTAGAAAAACAACAACAAAAAAAGGGAATAAATCATCTAACTCAACAAGTCAAAGAATTAGAAAGAGAAGAACAAGAAAAGCCTACAGTGAGCAGAAGGAAGGAAATAATAAAGATCACAGCAGAAATGAATGACATAGATACCAAAAAAAATATATATATATATATATACAAAAGATCAATGAAACCAAGAACAGGTTCTTTGAAAGGATAAACTAGATTGATGAACCTCTAGCCAGGCTCACCGAGAAGCAAAGAGAGAGGATTCAAATAAACAAGATCAAATGAAAGAGGAAAAATAATAACAGACTCCACAGAAATAAAAAGTATTATTAAAAAATACTATGAAAAGCTCTATTCTAACAAACTAGACAACCTGGAGGAAATAGACACATTCCAAGAAAAACACAACCTCCCAAAACATACCCTGAAAGATTCTAAAAATCTCAATAAGCTGATAACTATGGAAGAAATTGAAGCAGTCATCAAAAAGCTTCCAGCAAACAAAAGGCCCAGGCCAGATGGCTTCACAAAGGAGTTTTATCAAACATTCAAAGAAGAATTAACACCTATCCTCCTCATACTATTCCAAAAAAATTCATTAGGAAGGGATACTTCTAAGCTCATCCTAATACCAAAATCAAATAAAGACAACACAATGAAAGAGAATTACAGGCCAATATCCCTCATGAATATAGATGCCAAAATCCTCAACAAAATTCTAGCAAATCGGAACCAGCAGTACATCAGAAAGATCATGCACCATGACCAAGTAGGATTTATCCTGGGGGTTCAAAGATGGTAAAATATCCGCAAATCAATAAACGTGATACATCACATAAACAAATTGAGAGATAAAAATCAAATAAGTCATATCAATTGATGCAGAAAAAGAATTTGACAAAAGCCAAATAAAAACTCTCTGCAAGGTGGGAATAGAAGTATTATACCTCAACATAATAAAAGCCATAAATGACAAACCCACAGCTACCATCATACTTAATGGGAAAAAACTAAAACCATTTTCCCTAAGAATAGGAACAAGAGAGAGATGCACAATCTCACCACTCCTGTTCAACATAGTGCTGGGAAGTACTAGCCATTGCAATCAGACAAGAACAAGAAATGAAAGACATCCAAATTGGAAAAGAAGAAATAAAGCTGTCCTTATTTGCAGATGACATGATTTTGTACATAGAAAATCCTAAAGATTATATCAAAATATTATTAGACTTAATAAATGAATTCAACAAAGTAGCAGGATACAAAATTAATGCCAACAAATCTATGGCATTTTTATACACCAATAATGAACTTACATAAAGAGACACTAAAAAAGCAATCCCATTTACCATTGCACTAAAAAAAATTAAGATGCCTAGGAATAAACTTAACTAAGGAGGTAAAAGATTTATTTGGGAAACTATAGGACACTGAAAAGGAAGATAGAGGAAGATGTAAACAGATGGAAGAACATACTATGTTCATAGACTGGCAGAATCAACATCATCAAAATGTCTATACTACCCAAAGCAATCTATAGATTCAATGCACTTCCCATAAAATACCAATGACATATATTTCACAGACCTAGAAAGAACATTCCAAAAATTCATCTGGAATTTAAAAGAAGACTCTGAACAGCTACAGCAATCCTGAGAAATAATAACAAAGTAGGTGAGATCTCAATACCAGATATCAAACTCTATTACAAAGCCACTGTTCTCAAAACTGCCTGGTAATAGCACAAGAACAGACATAGAAAACCCAGAAATTGACCCAAATTACTATGCTCAAGTAATATTTGACAAAGGAGAGATGAACATACAATGGATTCAAGACAATCTCTTCAATAAATGGTGTTGGGGATATTGGACAGATGCATGCGCAAAAAAAAAAAGGAAGTAGACTACAACTTATACCATACACAAAAATAAATTCAAAATGTATCAAGAACTTAAATATATTACTGGAAACCATAAAAATACTAGGGGAATCCACAGGCAGAAAAATTTCTGACATATACCCAAGCAATTTCTTCACTGATACTGTTCCTTGGGAAATGGAAACTAAAGAGAAAATAAACAAACAGGACTACATCAAAATAAAAAGCTTTTGCATAGCAAAGGAGACCATCAATAAAACAACAAGAAAGCCCATTGCAATGGAGAGCATATTTGCCAATGATAATAATGATAAGGGTTTAATCTCATACATTTACAGGGAACTCATGAAGCTTAACAAAAATAAAATAAACAAGCCAATCGAAAAATGGACAACTGATCTAAATAGACAATTTTTGAAAGAAGACAGAAGGAAGACCAAGAGACATATGAAAACATATGTCTCAAAGTCACTAATCATCAGAGAGATGCAAGTCAAAACAACAATGCAGTACCATCTCATACTTGTCAGAATGGCTATCATTAACAAATCAACAAATGACAAGTACGGGCGAGGATGCAGAGAAAAAGGAACCCTCCTGCACTGCTGGTGGGAATGCAGACTGGAACAACTACTGTGGAGAACAGTATGGAGTTTCCTCAAAAAACTAAAAATGGAGCTCCCATTTGACCCAGTGATACTACTTCTAGAAATATATCCCAAGAAACTAGAAACTCCAATCAGAAAGGATATATGCACCCCTATGTTCATAGCAGCACAATTCACCATAGCTAAGATTTGGAAACAGCCTAAACGCCCATAGCAGAATAGTGGATTAAAAAAACTGTGGTACATCTACACAATGGAATACTATGCTGGGGTAAAAAAAAAAAAAAAAAAGTTTCTTACCATTTGCAACAACATGGATGGAAATGGAGAGCATTATGCTAAGTGAGATAAGTCAGGCAGAGAAAGAGAAAGATAAATATCATATTATCTCACTCCTTTGTGGAATATAATGAACAACATAAACTGATGAACAAAAATAGATCCAGAGAAAGAGAAATATCAAACAGATCATCAAACCTCAGGAAATGTAGGGGATGATGGGATAAAGGAGATAGATCAACCAAAGGACTTATATGCATGCATATAAGCCTAATCAATGGACACAGACAACAGGGGGCTGGGGGCATAAATGGGAGGTGGGGTTAATGGGGGAATAAGGACACATATGTAATACCTGAATCAATAAATAAATTTAAAAAATAAAGAAATAAAAAAAGAAGTAATTTTACTGCCTGGTGTGCTTAGTAGTTAGAGCACTGAATGGTTGTAGGTTCAATTCCCAGTCAACTGCATGTACCTGGGTTTAAAATTCCATCACTGGTTCCAATTGGGGTGCCTGTGGGAATTGTGTTTATCTCACACTGATCTTTCTCTCTTTTTCTCTTCCCCTACTCCCCTCCCTTCCACTCTCTCTAGAAATCAATTGGAAAAATATTCTCATGAGGATTAACAACAACAAAGAATTAATTCACTATACCAAAATTCAGATAGCATTGTGATACACTTTAGTATTTAATAAATTATGTTAATCAGAGACAAGAAATATATGTACCTATTATCAGAGTGCCCTCAGACTTAAAGTTGTAAATTATATTTTCATTCGGAGGTGCATTACATAATAATTTTCCTTTTTAGAAAGTGTTCTTGAAAGTCAAGCATTTGGGTTAGTTATTGAACAAGTTTATGTAAATCTCCAAAGCTACAAATAGCAACTTATTATCTTGAAGAAAAATTTCTACGTTGAAAAAAAACTTTATCATGTTTAAATTAGTATATAATTAGTATGTCATTTTTATCCCTTTGCCTGATTTTTCATTTTGACCTTTTCCTGGTATTTTAAAGGCATACAAAGATGAAGGAAAATGGTATGTTTAATCATTTTATGCTGTTCAGCTTTGATAGTTTTGGATGCTAGAGAAAATATCCATAATTTGTTTTCTATAAAAATACTTACTTTTAGGACTTTAGAAAATCAATGTACCTTAGACAATTTAGTTTCAGATTACATGTAAAAGAAAGATTTATACAAATTTTTAAAATTAATTCTAATGCATTCAAACATACTGCAATATAGGTGAAACTATCAAATTGTGTGATTGCACCTCTGAATGGACTCTTATGTTTTAGAAAACACACTTTCAGAAATAGTCAAGAAAAGGTATATTTGACATATAATTTTATATACAGATAATTCTATAGATAGAATATCATATTAGATTAAATATAATCATAGGGAAATAGAATGATAAATTATTATGACATTCTTTACAAGGAATTGATTTGGGGAAAATGCACTGAAAAGTACATAATATCTATAGCATATCATTCCAAGTTATTTAAGTCTGAGTATATGGAAGTTATTTAACAATTCTGTAAATGATAACTATCTGGTAGTAATGTGAAAACCATTAGTATAGACAAACCTTTTCTGTCCTTTCTGATGGACTTACAATTAATTTATTCCTCCCCTTTTTGGAAAAATCCAGTTCTGTTCCCATTTTCACATTTATATGTTTTTAAAATTTCCTCTTCTATATATGTGTCTCAGAATTCTCCTTTGAATCTGTTAAAACATTTGTTTGGCTCCCCCATGATACTTAAATAAAATCTTTAACATGTGTTGATTTGTGTAAAAATCATGATTTTACACTTTCAGTAAAATAATCTTTAACAGTTTGGAGATCTTCTTTTTATGATATCTACTGATTCCATCTAATAGAATTAGGTAAACTTCATTTTCAGAAAAGTATACCTCATAACACTCCAAGTCTAGTTGAGTATTTTATTGAAGCAAGAAACCAAAGGGTCAACAGAACTTTGCTGGTTATTTTTAAAATTTTGTCCAGCTTTTATTTATCCTTTCTACCACTTTTGCATTTTACATTATTTTTCTTAATTTTATATTTGGTTTGTCTGTAGCCAGAATCATTACAGGCAGAAATAATTCATCAGTTGATTTTATGTCTGATTATTTGTGATCTCTGAAAATTAATAGTTTATAATTTCTCTTCTCTGTTGGCTGAGAGATAATCTGGTGTATAAATCTTTTCGGTTTTGCTTGTTTCTTTGCTCATTTTGAGCTCTAATCAATTGTTTGTGTCTAAAAGGAGAACTATTTTTGTATCTGGACCAGTAACATTTTTTTATTTTATTTATTTTTTTGTTATATATACATTGTAATTAATTTCAGAGAAAGGAAGGGAGGAGAGAGAGATAGAAACATTGCCCAGCTGCCTCCTGCATACCCTCTACTGGGTATCAAGTCTGCAACCTGGCCACGTGCCCTTGACTGTAATTGAACCTGGGACCCTTCAGTTCCCAGGCTGATGCTCTCTCTATCCACTAAGCCAAACCAGCTAGGGCAAGACAAGCAATATTGTTTTATTTCTTTTGTTCCTGTGTTTATTCTTTATCAATGGCTGAAATTTTAATATTGAAATTGTAAGTCTTCTCTCTACATGTCTGTTGGTCTATATATTTGCAATTCAGCAAGACTTAAATGTGTGGATATGTAGGGATTTATAGCTCAAACTAAAGGACAGGCACAATGGGAAGGGCACTTTGAAGAGTTGCAGTAGTTGCAGCCTTCCATTTCCAGCAGAAGCTGCACTGGCTGGGCTTGTAGTGCCAGTGATGTGGTGTTAATGGTAAAGCTTTGGTAGCAGGGAACTGGAAACGGGTAGATTTTATTTACCTCACATGTGTTTTGAATAAAATTTTATTTCTGATCCTTCCTTCATTTATTGAGGCCCATTTTCTTATCTTGCAAGTGAATAGTTATTTTCTAATAAATTCCCTTTTGGTTTAATTTGGCAATTTAATTTTTTTGTTGATTTAAACTAAAAACCATAATTAATTTGAATATTGCCACCAAGAATAGCTGCAGAAAAAACATATCAACTAGATAGTGACTAGAGTTTTGGAGATTTTGCCTCCAAAGTTATTTTTAGTTGAAAGTAGTAAATTAAGAAATGGATTTATGGCAACATATTGATATTAGTTTCAAAGGAAGACATTATATCATCATCAGATAATTTTTAAAGTTTTTAAGATATCTTCCTTTTTCTCTCCCTCCTTCCCTCCCTCCTTTCCTTCCTCTCTCCTTCTCTCCTTCTCTTCTTTCTTTCTTTCTTTCTTTCTTTCTTTCTTTCTTTCTTCCTTCCTTTCTAGAATGTCTTTATGTATTTGGCTTTCAGCAGTTTCTCTATATGTCTAGCTATGGTTCTTTTTGTGTCTACTTGAGATTCATTAGCCTAAACCTGATTAAATAGCTGGTAAGACTATGAATTACTTCCATTCAGGCAGACATTTTTGACATGTGTTATTGTTATTTAAGGCGTGATCCTATATAATAAAAGCCTAATATGCTAAATGCCCAACTATTTGTTTGACCATTTGACTAGTCACTATGATGTGCACTGATTCCCAGGGGGGACACTCTAACCAGAAGGTTAACTTACTGCTGGGGTCCAGCTGATAGGGCTGGATGAGATGGACTGGGCACATCCTGGAGTCTTCCCACCCAATCATGCACCATTGGGTTCCTTTAGCCTAGCCTGCACCCTTTTGAAATCTGGAACCCTTTGGTGGATGTCAGAGAGCTGGTTTCGGCCTTATCCCTGCAGGCCAGGTCGAGGGACCCCATCAGTGCATGAATCTCTGTACTAAGCCTCTAGTTTATTATAATAGCCCATACAATTATTTGTGAAAGCATAAGTTTGAAAATTAGAGCATATGAGGATGTTGGGGAGCCAAAATACTAAACTAGAGTAGATGATGTTTTTTATTCAGTTGCCTGGCACATATGAACTATTCCTATATTTGGAGATATCTCCATGTTAGGAATCTGATTGATAGGGAAAAAGTACAACTTTCAGGTTTGAGGCTATATTGGCTAGATAATCACTTTCTCTAGATAATCATTTTCTACCATACTCCACTGTTCTCCTCACTTCCCCTCCTCTTACATACCACCTAGTCTTTGCACCTACTATGAAAAGTTAAAACTTAAGACTATGAATCAGTAGTTGTTGATATAAAGAAAATTAGAACAGGGAATTCATTCATGAGGTGTATGGTACTAGCACAGACACCTAATTTCCAAGAATAGTCATCCTGTCCAAGTTCAATGCTGGCAATGACATTGTCTTCACAAAATGGTTCTATAGACATTTCTTTTCATGTGCTATTATATTCTATATTTATATAATCCTTATGCATTTGGTTCAGCCTGATTTTTCAGACAGCTATTAAATAGTATTTAAAACTAGCACATTGACTAATATGCTCATAAAGTAATCGCAAAAAAAATTGTACCTCACTTATATTTATTTCCTGAGATAAAAAAAAACACTTGAGTTCACATATAATGTTTTCTTGAGTATCCACAAAGGCAGAGAATGTTCTTGAAAAGACAAAATTTCATTGAAAAAGATAATTTTCATATTCTCAGAAAGAAATTAATCCTAGCTAAGGAGAATATTGAGTAGAATTTTTTATATAAAACTTTATTTTACCTATTATCAATACAAGTCTAAGTATAATGATTTAATTTTGGCTTTATTATGCTATTTTTCTTCAAGATAAATTTCCAGCATTAACCCTTGTCAAAAGAAACAACTAATGTCAAATTTGTCCTAATAGTTAAAGTAAGAAATATGAGAATTGGGGCTGATACTTCTTCTACCTAGAAATAAGGAAACTGGGCTCAGAACAGTGTTTTGACATGGGCAAAGAAGCAAAGCTAATAAACGGCAGAACTGAGATTTGGATCTCTATATTTATTTATTACATAATCCATATTTCCACTATATGTAGTGTATATATTTCAATCCATCTAGTAGCATTGGCATTGGACTATATAAAGAGTACCAAATGTTTATATTCTCATTAGAACACCATCAGCATCCTATTATTTTTATAACATATGTGGACTTATACTTGAAAAAACTATAGAGAAGTGAATTCAAATAGTTTATATATAAAGATGGATCTAAAAGTGAAAACACAGCTGAAGAACTTCTACTTCTTATTATCTATATATCCTTTCAAATTTGAAATAACTCTTTAAAAAGGCAAATAAATTTTTGGCTGCTATCATTAAGTTAGTGAAGTGATAAAAACATTTTAAAATATGGTATTTTAGGTACAGAATAATAGTACTTCATCATTATCTCAGAGAAGAGAGAAAAATAAAATGGATAATGTTTTAATGATCAATACCATTATAATATACTAATTCTCCTTCAAACACCATAAATCATCTAAACGTAATATATTATATTGTTGCTTGTACCATTCACTTACTTAAGTGTATATAGTCTTTTTTTCATGTTTGAATTATTTTACTTTGGTCATGATTTATCTCCTATATGTAGCTAATAGGACAAAAAAGTTTATATTGTTAAGCCCGGAACGCAGACCGCGCTTACAGAGCACCAAGAGACGATCCCATGCAAGAACAAAGGGGTTTATTCAGACCAGCATGCTGGGGCCCGCAACGTGCTCCAAGCACAGAGCAGTGGTTGTGAGCCCCGTTCCTTTGTTACATGTTCTTTTTATAGACTAGGGGTCAGGGTGGGTGGAGAGCAGTTTGAAATA
>PVJN01030244.1:0-25782 GCA_004026805.1 Lasiurus borealis | reverse complement strand
AAAATCCACTGAGAGAAGCAAATTCATAAATATGAATAAATAGAACCATCACGATAGATAATAAAATACTAATCAGCATGCGAATTTGGATGCTTCTTATTTTCCCAATATGTGGTCGAATTTTGGGTAAAGTATCTTATGAATTAGAGGCATGCATCTTTATTTATAGAGACCACATGCTGGAAAACTTTTTTTTTTCCTGTTAATCCTCACCAGAGGATATTTTTTCCATGCTTTTCAGAGACAGTGGAAGGGAGGGAAAGTGGAAGAGAGAGAGAGAGACAGGGAAACATGCATGTGAGAGACACATTGATTGGTTGCCTCCCGCATGTCCCCGACCAGGGGGCGGGGAGCCAACTTGCAAACCAGGCACATGCCCTTGACTGCAAATCAAACCCATAACCCTTTGGTGCATGGTCCAATGCTCTAACCACTTAACACAATACTGGCCAGAGCTGGAAAACTTCATCTTTGAACCTTTCAACACTTGCAGATTCAAGTTCTGAAATTGATGTTATCAAGCAAGAATTTCTTATTACATATTTTTAGCCTGCAAAACCCTCATCATTTCTCACCTAGTTCCTGCATTGGTCTCTCTCTGCTTCCTGTCTCAATCTCTCTAACCCTTTCTTCATAATACTGCCAGAAAAATCTTTCCACAGTACCTCTATGGTCATGTCACATGTGGTCAGAATATTACAAAGGCACCCCATTATATAATGATTAAATTAAACTACTTTCCTGGAATTCAGTGTCTTTTAATATCTAGCACTTACTATAATTTCAGCTTTACAAATAATATTTTCTAATTTTCTAATTAAAGGACTTGTGATTCCTATACATGGTTCATCTCTCATCCCTTCACATCTTTGCACTTTCTATGTTATCCTATATAATAAAAGCCTAATATGCTAAGTGCCCAGTCGTCCAGTTAACCAATCAAAGTGTGATATGCTAATGATATGCTAAGGCCGCTCAACCACTCACTATGATGTGTACTGACCACCAGGGGACAGATGCTCCAACCAGTAGGTTAGCATGCTGCTGGGGTCCAGCTAATTGGGACTGAGCAAGATGGGTCAGACATGCCCTGGAGCCCTCCTACAGTCCCTCCCTGGCCACGATTGTGCACTGGTTGGGTCCCTTGGCCTAGTCTGTGCCCTCTCATAATCCGGGACCCCCTCAGGGGATGTTGGAGAGCCAATTTCAGCTTGATCCCACAGGAGCTTCCTCCTGGTGGTCAGTGTGCTCCTGGCAAGCACAGCAGTGGTGGTGGGAAATGGGCCTAAGCCAGCAGTCAGACATCCCCCAAGGGCTCCTGGACTGTGAGAGGCCATAGCCCAAGCTGAGGGCACCCCCTCCCTCTCAGTGCACAAATTTCATGCACCAGACCTCTAGTTATTTTATAATGCTATATATCTTGGAATGCCTTTCTCACACTTGTGGCTTGACAAGTTTCTAATCATCCTCCAAGATTCAACTGTCAACTTTGAAAGCCTTTCTGACTCACCACATAGACTCATAGGAAGGCAGGGATTGTCACAAGGCTGAACCACGTGCTTAGAATTAGATGCATTTTGGGGTTCACCAGAGTTTTCTGAGTCTGGGGCAGGACTAGTCCTATTGGGGTGAATGGAATGGTTCTATATTCACGGGAAGAGCCATCTGAAAATAAAATAAATGGACTAGATTCACAACTTCAGATTATAAACCATCCCCATCTATCCATGCATCCATCCACTTATTTAGCCACAGGTATTTGTTGAGCACCCACTCCAAGCCAGGCATGCACTAGATACCAGGGTTAAAATACTAAGTCAAAAAGAGGCAGTCCCTGCCTACAGAGTTTTTAATATCAAATCAGGGTGGTTTGTAGAACAAATATTAAAATTAGCCATGATTTCAAAGAGATCAAAGTAGTTATGGGGTCTATTTCAATAGTTTTTAACAAAAAAGGAACATACAGCTAATAAGTAGCAGAGCCTAGATTCAAGACAGATTCTTCATCACCATTATCTCTTGATGTAAAAACCAAGAGCACACCAACCATAATAAGATTCTTTGATCATTGGAGACATATCTGTAAAATTAAAAATATTTTATTGGCCGAAATCGGTTTTGCTCAGTGAATAGAGCGTGGGCCTGCGGACTGAAAGGTCCCAGGTTTGATTCCGGTCAAGGGCATGTGCCTTGTTTGCAGGCACATTCCCAGTAGGGGGCGTTCAGGAGGCAGCTGATCAATGTCTCTCTCTCATCAATGTTTCTAACTCTCTATCCCTCTCCCTTCCTCTCTGTGGAAAATCAATAAAATATATTTAAAAATAAATAAATAAAAATATTTTATTGTATGAGTCATCATTCATTTGGACTTTATTAGTTTTTAAAAAGCTAGATTTGACTCATGTGTTTTCCTAAACAGAGCACTGTCACGGCGTATGGAAACCAGGACCAAATAGAGGGCCAGGTAAACTGGAGAGGTGTCTTCCATCACAGGCCACATCCACAACTTTCCGCAGAGAGAGAACCACCAATTCACATTCAATCTCCTGGACAATGAAAATTCAGCAGCCTGCAGTTCATCCTTCCCAAGATGAACTGTAAATTGCTCATTGCAACTTTAAAATAAAGATATTTGCCCATTAATTAATAATGATTTATTTCCTCCTTCTAATCAATGAGCATAAAGTTTCTGTTAAGCAAGGTAAGTCCCAGAGACCTGCTGTTAACAATACCACTTAATGAGTTGTTTAAAGGGTATATTTCATGTTAAATGTGCTTACCATCATAAAATAAAATAAAATAAAATAAAATAAAATAAAATATCAGGATACTTAAGTAGCCGGCCAAAATGACTGGTTAAGTCATCAATCAGAAAAAAATATGGCAAAAAAAAAATCCAACTGAGAAGAATTAAGAAACACAATAAGACTTGTAGGACTGCATGGTGCCTTGGAGGTTACCTGATTCAATCCTTCTCCCTTACCCACAGTCTCCTGGAGACACACACACACACACACACACACACACACACACACACACACTGTCCAGGACCAGAATCCGTATTTCTTGACAATGCAATGTCCTTCAAAGGGTGAAAGGCTGCAGTAATGTATTTCCTAGATCCTTTTCTTCCTCTCCATTTCTCCCAGCAGCAAGGGTCACACCCTTGAGACCTCCTGCCTCCTACCAAGTGTCTCTCATTCTGGCTTATTCCAATATTTCTGGGAGGTTTATAAAGCATAATTTAATGTTTTCCCTTCCCACTCAAAAATCTCTGTGACTCCAACATTTAAGGTTCTCAACCATTTTGTTGTTTTCTTTTTTATCTCTTTTTTATTATAACTCTTAATCCGATCAAACTCGATTATTCACTCTTCTTTGCGTGCAGAACCTGAGCTTTCTTGCCTCAATCCTTTGCTCCTTGGTGGTCCTTATGTCCTGCACCTCCACTCAATATCACATCAAACAGCTTTCAAGGTCCAACAAAAAATGCCAAGGAAATCTTTCCAACCCCTTCCAACTAGAGGTCAAACTCTCTGTTACTCTCTTCCACACTTTAACTCTCTCAACATCTCCCTCTAGTTCCCATCTTCCAGGGATGGGGAACTTTTTTTCTGCCAAGGGCCATTTGGATATTTACAACATCATTCACTTAATATAATTCAGTTACTATAAATTTATGTTGCTATGGAAAAAGCTCCTAGATTTATTGAATTTTGTAGTTGCCTTGACAGGGCCAGTACCTTGTTCCTAGGAGTTGTTAAATAAAATATCATTGGGTATATAGGAATAAAGCATCTTTTAAAAGTGTTTTTTAAAATCTACCAATAATGCTAATTATGCTTTCAAATTTAAACTAAGAAAAAAAAACATAAGGACTATGGTAAGGCTCCCTTCAAAATACAGTATTTTTAATTTCAATTATTTTACTTACATTACAGGTGTAGAACCCTTCTTTCTAATCTCTATTCTAAAATACTGGTTTTGTGAGTATTTAAACTTGTTCCAGTCAATTATAGATTAATAATGCTTGAGAGAAAAGAAGATCTTCAGAATTCATCTCATCTCATTCATACCCCCAACCTATGTGTAAAATCTCTCAGGAAAATAAGAACTTATTCTATTTTAACTATCTTCTGAGATAAATTGCATAGAATTTCTGATAAACAGTTTTGATATCATTGTTGTTGTTGTTGTTATTGTTATTATTATTATATCTCCATTTCCCCCATCTCCTACTCCCTTACCTTGATAACCATCACCTGTTCTCTGTATCTATGAGTCTGTTTCTGTTTTGTTTTGTTGAGACATTTTGATGTTTCTTGTCCTTCCATGTTACAATATTACTTCACAATAAGTTAAACTGAGTTCCTCATACTAATATTGCATTTGCCTTTTGAGATAGTACAGTGCAGTGTTTAAGACAGATGGCTCTTTCATCTATAAAATGGGAATAATAACATTCGTATTTCATAGGATATTTTCAAGGTTTTGATGGAAGCATATATGTAAAGTATTTAGAACAATGACTGAAACCTAGTAAATGATATATGTGTTGCTATTTGTATTTCCTCTTATTTTTCTTTGAATAAAGATGTTTAATAGTTTGATACATAGGCAGTCAGACCTGGGGGCTTTGAATAAATGAATCTTTTTCTGGACTGAATAACCACAGTTCCTTTACGCTATTTTTTTTACAAGACTAATTTTCCATATTTTTTAAAAATCCCTCCTGTGGCCCTTCATCTCAGTGAAGTGAAAAGAGTTCATATTTTGCTACTGCAACAAGGAATTTTTAAACCAAGCCTCTAAAAGTCCCATCTATTTAACACATATCTTTATAGGGTCATTCTCCATGTTACTCATAATGGGCATATAACATTGTGTCTTCATGGGTTGTACACATTCTTAGCTGCAGAAACAAACTCTTTTTATCATTAAGCAAGTCACATACCACTCTTTCGGATTCTCTCTTCCAATAGGTCAGCATGTCCAGCTGGAAGTTTCTTGTTGAAAATCTCAGCTGAACGAAGGAACATCGCTTCAACTGCAGACCCTTTCAGCAAAGCAATCTGATCTTCATGGTCCAATGTCTGAAATCCTGCATGAAGGTGATAAAGAAATCAGTATCAACGAGTCGTAAATGCTATAAAAGAGTATCATCCCCATCCTCCTCACTGATAAAACATTTTCATAAAATTATTTTGTAGTTGTTTGAAGATTGGATAGTCAAGCTGAATCAATAAGTATCTATTGTTCTCTCCCAAATAGAAGCTGCTTTTTATCTTCATTGAGTAGGATTTGATAAACAAGTTGGGTAAAAGAGGATACACACACACACACACACACACACACACACACACACACATATACACACTGAGTGGCTAGATTATGATCTCTGAACACATAATAATCTGACCACTCAGTGTATATCCTACCTTATATAATAAAAGACTAATATGCAAATTGTCCCCTCAACCAGGAATTTGACCAACAGGCAGGAGGCAGGCCAGCCAACTGCCCATATCCCCTCCCCTTGCCAGGCTGGCCAGACCCTCCTCCCCCACCTATGCACAAATTCATGCACAGTGGCAAGATTGTTATGAGTTCAGAGATCATAATAATCTGGCCACTCAGTGTGTGTGTGTGTGTGTGTGTGTGTGTGTGTGTGTGTGTGCGCGCGCGCGCGCATGTGCGTGCATTATGACAAAGACAGGCTGATGCAGATGAAGCTACCCTCAAAAGTCAGAGGCAAGCAGATTCTCTTTGAGCCATTATTTTAGTTGCATTTGGTGTCAGAGGTCAACTCTGCAGAATGAAGTTTCCACAAGCCAGAAAAATCTTTACGTGTATCTATTTTAACTATCTTCTGAAATAAATTGCATAGAATTTCTGGTAATCCATTCTGATATCGTTGTTGTTGTTGTTATTACATCTCCATTTCCCCTCATCCCTTACTCCCTTTCCTTTGGCAACCATCATCTGAAATATTTGGCCAACTCATAGATCTTTAGTCAACCTGGACAATGTATAGCATCTCCAATAGAAACAACAACAACCATCAAGGTCATGTGTGTCTTCTCTAAGCTCAGTCTTCCACCATGCAGGGCGGGGAAAATGACTGACTAAAGTAATGAATGGGAAACAAACACAAGTTCACCTGCACATGTGTACACATACCATGAAGAGAGATAAAATAATGATAATGCCTTCAGGGCCTAAGTGGCCTAGGAGAGTATTAAATAGCAAGGGAGTTTAGAGAAGGGAGTAACGCTAAGGATAAAGAAGTAATGTCACCGTGTCAGAGAATCTAAGCACTCCTTGACAGGCAGGAGACATGCCAGGTCTCTTAACACTCTGGACAGGCCTCAATGAACTATGGAATGGAATCCCTCAACTCGGGTCCTTCACAAAACACTCTTTCATTAATAGTATTGCATAACTATTATTACTATTTGTAATAATGTCATTTCTGTGATTATTGTTAAAACATTTTTTCCCTTCTTGAGGGTTGTCTTTTCTTCTGTGTTTTGATTTTTTCCTTCTCCTTTGCTCATTAAGCACACATTAATTATACTCTCTCCCTAACGACCCAGTCCAGGCACAGGACTGAAGAGGTAAGATATTGCCATTGCTTTCAGATAAGCTACCTTATTATAAGTAAGATTTTTATAATATTTCTTGGTTAAAGATCAACTGGCCATTTGAGCTGAAAAATCTTTTCCCATAAACAACAAAAAACATCATATTTCTCCCTATCAAATATCTCTTCCCACAGTTTCTAACTCTTGAATAATCATGTTTTTGATCATAACTGCCTTCAGCTTAATTACCATAAAACAAATTAAGTTCTGTTTTTCATTGTTAATAAAGAAATGAGAGAATATTAATGTTTCCATGATAACGAGAACTTTCCACATTTTATGAGTTTTATGTGGGCTTATGTTTATCTCTGAATCATTTAATAAAATAATATCATAATGCTGGCAAAGAAGGCAAATTAACATGTTTAATTAAAATCCTGTCAGAAGTTAGCTTCTGTAATTTAATATTATTGTGTTATGCAGCTACACAAGAGATTTGTTATATTATTTAGGGGCTTAATCACAAAGAACAACAACAGCCTGTAATTAATGGAATTGAGAGTCTAGGGCCGTGGTCGCAAACTCATTAGTCAACAGAGCCGCAAAGTGAGGCTCACAAGCCGTATGTGGCTCGCAAGCTGCAATTTGCTGACCACTCTTCTAGGCCATGAGGTTTTAATGTACTAATATATTGTTTAAAACAATGGAACAACTTAAACCTATTGATTTAGATCACATTGAAATTGTATATAAAAGAATTGGACTCGAAAGAAACCAAGATGACAGCATAGGTAAACACCTAAACTGCTGCCTTGCACAACAATATCAAAACTACAGCTAAAAGACAAAAGGGACACTATCCAGAACAACAGGAACGTTGGCTGAGTGGAAATTCTACAACTGGAAGGAAAGAGAAAAGCACACTGAGACTCAGGGGAGCTGCAAAAGGCTGAAGTATGGAAATGCACACGCGGAGAGGACAGGCCGCTGAGTGCATGGGCGACTGAGTGCCTGGCTGGCTTCCTAAAGCAAAAGAGAGACAGAAGCTTCTGACTGTACTGAATCCCAGTCCTGGGCAAGACACTGGGAAACCAGACTCTTTCGGGAAGAATCTGAACTGTCAGGAAGAGAGAAAGCACACTGAGACTCGGGAGCTGCAGAAGGCAGAAGTCCAGAGACACATGCACACAGAGAGGATGGGAAGCTGAATGCACAGGTGGCTGAGTACACGGCTGGCTTTCTAAAGCAGGAGGGAGACAGAAGCTCCCTACTTTGCTGAATTCCAGTTCCAGGCAAGTTTCTGGGAATTCTGACTCATTCTGGAAGAAACTGGACTCTTTGGCAGCAGGTGAAACTTGAGGGCAGCTTTCTCTCAGAGATGCTTGCAGTGATTACTGAGGGACACTGAGACCCAGAAGCCTCATAGGGTAGGGCTGATGGGAAGCCAAGACTATCTGCCCTGCCCTAAAACTCTGCCCCATCCAAGCCAAGCACAAATGCTTTTGCAATTTTGCAAGTCTTGTCTCATAAGAGTGTCTCTAGCACAGAAGTCCTCCCAGTGTAGACACAGCTGTTCCCCACAGCCAGTTGGCTTGGAGGTCAATTCCTCCCAGTGATACCAACAACAATCAAAGCTTAACTACAGCAAGGCTGAGCACACAGTCCACAAAAGGGTGCACCAAGAGTATCCACCTCAGGTAATTGAAGCAGCTGAGCCATTGTATCCTATAGGACACCTACCACACAAAGCTACTCTACCAACTCAGGGAAGCAGCAAAAATGCAGAAACAAAGAACAGGTCTCAAATATAAGAAATGGAGGAAAGCAAATGATTGGATATAGAGTTCAAAACCACAGTTATAAGGTTTTTCAAGAATTTTCTAGAAAAGGACAATAAATTTAGTGAGGTCTTTGAGGATATGAAAAAAGACCAACTAGAAATTAAGCATACACTGACTGAAATTAAAAATAATATACAGAGATCCAATAGCAGACTAGAGGATCGCAAGAATCAAGTCAAAGATTTGAAATACAAAGAAGCATAAGACACTCCACTGGAAAAGAAAAAAGAATCTGAAAATATGAAGATAGTGTAAGGAGCATCTGGGACAACCTCAAGTGTACCAACTTCTGAATTATGGGAGTGCCAGAAGAAGAGAGAGAGCAAGATACTGAAAACCTATTTGAAGAAATAATGACTGAAAACTTCCTCCATCTGGTGAAAGAAATAGACTTACAAGTCCAGGAAGCTCACAGAACCCCAAACAAAAGAATTCCAAAGAGGACCAGACCAAGACACATCATAATTAGATTGCAAACAGCAAGAGACAAAGAGAGAATATTAAAAGCAGCAAGAGAAAACCAGTTAATTACCTACAAGGCAGTACACATATGACAGTCAGCTGATTTCTCAACAGAAACTATGCAGACCAGTTGGGAGTGGCAAGAAATATTCAAAGTGATGAGTAGCAAGAACCTACAACCAAGATTACTCAATCATTCAGAATTGAAGGTCAGATAAAGAGCTTCACAGATAAGAAAAAGCTAAAGGAGTTCATCCACACCAAACCAGTATTATGTGAAATGCTGAAAGGCATTCTTTAAGAAGAGAAAGAAGAAAAAAGTAAAGATAAAAATTATGAACAAAAAATACATCTATCAACAAGTGAATCTAAAATTTAAGTGAATAAAAAATCTGATGAACAGAATAAACTGGTGAGTATAAAGAGAATCAGGGGCATAAAAAGAGAGTTGACAATTCTCAGGGGGAAAAGGGTATAGGGGGTACCAGAAAAGACTGGACAAAAACATATATCTATGGATGAAGACAGTGTGGGGGAGGTAAGGGTAGAGGATGGGATGGGAACTGGGTGGAGGGGAGTTATGGGAGGGGAGGAACAATTGTAATAATCTGAACAATAAAAAATTATTAAATAAATAAATAATAAAGAAAAATTTAAAAAAATAAAGGAGGTAGACTCTGGAAGATAAGAAGCTTGCATTCCAGTTTCCTGTATGACACCATCAGTATGGCTGGATAAATCCCTCTCCCTCATCCCACACATGATGGACACTTATTCATCCAGTGCTACCAATTTTTAAATCTCTCCTTATTTTGTTTCCTCTTCTCTCTCCCACTGCTATTGCTTTATTTCAAGCCTTGTTGTCTGGACTAATGCAGTAGCATAGTAACTGATTCTCCTTGCCTATAGTCCCTCTCTGTTCATGTCCATCTAATATGAACCTAATAAAGTTATATCTCTATAACATAAACCTCATAATTTCCCTTTTTTAAAAAAAGCCACCAAGAACTCTTTATCATCCAGGGGATGAGAATTAAAACCCATAGTTAGGTCCTCACTGGTGTGGTACCAGCTTACCTTCTGTCTAAACCAAGGAGCCACAGACATTACGCTACAGCCACAGTGAATTTCCCCTTCCTTCTAGAAAAATTCGCTTCTTACTCATGCCTCATTATATTTTCACAAGCAGATTTCTTGAATTCAAATGAGCTCTCTCCTTAATGCCACCTGAAAAGCTCTTTTTTTATATCCAACTCAAATGTGATTCTCTCAGAAGCCTTCTTGTCTTTCTCAAATATAGTCAGCAATTACTTCCTTTTTGTTCATACTTTGCATACACTTTTTAAAAATTATACCCTTTAATCACTCTCCTTGTAGGTAATAGCTAGGTACTTAGTATAGAGTAGGTATCAACAAACATTATTAAATGAACAAATGGATGAGTCACAAGTTAGCAAAGTCACCATTTCTTAATTTATCAATTTGGAAGAATTAACATCAACGATTTTCAATATCCTATCTGGCTCTAACATTTTACACCTGTGGTAGACATATTAAATCAGATGTGAGATAATTCTCCTTTTGAACCAAACAGACTTGCCTCTCTTAATGTCACAAGAATATCACACAGTTTAGCAGAGAAGTAACTACATGCAAAGATACCTGGTAGTTTTTTTGTGAATTCTACAAGAATCTGTACATGACTGGTAGCCATTTCAGTTAAAATGAGAAAATTTTCTTCTGCACTGAATTCTTCTTTTAACTGAATTTGAAGAAAAAAGCAAATGATTAATAAGTAGAGAAAAGGATAAAACAATATAAAATCATTATGCTAAAGAACCAGACTTAGACAATAACATTTAAAAACCTAGTTCATATTTTTCAGGTCCTTGGAGAGCTATTATTATTACCAAGATAAATATGAGACTTCTTTCTCATTAGTTATTTAATGCTGCTAAAAGCTTAAACGTATAACAAATTCTTGGCTCTAATCATTCCAAAGTAACATGTTTGTATATTAATTCCGCCTCCAACCTAGTAAATACCCCGGAAAATATTAAGTTGAAGCCCATGCATTTTCAGATAGTGTACGTACAATTTTATTTGTGATTTCCTGAGGCATCCTCTGTTTGCTATATGAATCCATAATATAATGTAGGAGATTCTGTTGATCCAGGGTGAGTTCAGTTTTCTCCTACACTGGCAAAAAAATAAAAGATGTTAGGGAAGGTGGCTATAAGACATTCTCTCTCTCTCTCTCTCTCTTTCATTCTCTCTCATCTGGAGTAAACTAAATATCAGAAATTGTTGGGAAAAGCCCTAAATACAGATAGCAGGAACTGTATGCTCTGATTGTGTCATCACTTTTTTTGAGCCCTTGGGCAAGCCATGTTCTATTTCACTAAATTCCTTTTCCTCTCTGTAAAATAGGGAAAAACAAACTATTTATTTCACGTATTTCTTCGGAATAAATAATAATCTGGATCTGAAGCCCATTGAGCCCATTCGTAGAGAAGTTCAGTGAAAGCTCAAGGTTTGGCCATAATTGAGGAAAAGTTCCCCCATATAACATGGAGACTCCATTTGAGGATATTTCTTTAGAGCAGGGGCTGACACACTGGGGCCCATGGACCAAATCCACCTGGTTTGGTAAATCCACGGGAAGATAACCGCACTCATTGGTTCGTGTATTACCAACGCTACTCAACGTTGGGTAGTTGAGATGGAGACCATGTGGCCAAAGTCTAAAATATTTGGCACTTTACAAAAGAAAACGGCTGACCCCTAAAGTAGAGAGTCCTCCATGTGGACTGTTCAGCCCCCCCAAACATCTCTTCCTCCCTTACTAGCATCTTGGGAAGAGGGTGAGTAATTGTGTCAACTCTTTGCTTCCTTATACCAGAGAGGAAGCACTATGGCAAAATAATACTTTCATATCAAATACTTTTCCTGTGATAAATGTAAAATAATATATCTGAAAAACTAAATATGGGGATGATTTTTTTTGTCAGTAGTGTAATAAATATTAAGAAGGGCATGACTTGCTGAAACCAGTTTGGCTCAGTAGATAGAGCGTCAGTCTGCAGACTCAGGTTCGATTCTGGTCAAAGGCATGTTCCTCTCTCATCAATGTTTCTAACTCTCTATCCCTCTCCCTTCCTCTCTGTAAAAATTCAATAAAATATATTTTTTTAAAAAGGAAAAAAAGGTCATGATTTGAGCCAAAAAATGGATTCTTGTTTTTTTAGCTAATGGCAAATTAAAATTCCTTTAAGTGCCCTGTGCATTATCAGTATGTTTAGCTAATCATACAAGATGCCATTCCTCTATTTGTCCTAAGTAGCTCAAAGGACGTCTGGAGTGATCTGTGACCTCAGCAGAAGGGCTTTTCTCTATTGGTGCACAGATGTGCATTCACCCTGTTTTACCCATTGATAAAGACTGACTCATGCCCTGACCAGTTTGCTCAATGATTAGAGCGTTGGCTCATGGACCCAAGGATCTTGGGTTTGATTTCTGACCACAGGCACATATCTTGGTTGCAGGTTCAATCCTCGGCCCCAGTGGAAGGCAACCAATTGATGTGTCTCTCTCACTTTGATGTTTCTCTCTTTCCCCCTTATCTTCCTCTCTTCCACTCTCTAAAAAAAAAAAAAAAAAAAAAAAAAAAAGGAAAAAGTATCCTTAGGTGAGGATTTTAAAAAAAAAAGACTGACTCACAAGTTTCTAGCGAGTCCACCCTCTTCCCAGTCTGAACCTCCTTTCTCACTAGAAGGGAAAAAATAGCTATCAAAACTCAGTTTCTACCGAGACCGGTTTGGCTCAGTGGATAGAGCGTTGGCCTTTGGTGGGCCTGCGGGCTGAAAAGTCCCGGGTTTGATTCCTGTCAAGGGCGTGTACCTTGGTTGTGGGCACATCCCCAGTAGGAGGCGTGCAGGAGGCGGCTGATCAATGTCTCTCTCTCATCTATGTTTCCAACTCTCCATCCTTCTTCTCGGGAAAAAAATCAACAAAATATATTTTTAAAAAGACACAAAAACTCAGTTTGAAAAAATCCCTTTTATACACCAAACCATTTCTACTGGCAACCTCTGGGTAGGAATGAAATGGAGCCAGGGAGAACTTGCCCTTTTTTTTTTACTGTATACACTTCTACTATCTGACTTCTACACAGGAGGATGTATTACTCTCGTGATTAAAAAGAACTCATTCACCTGTGGACACAGACAATGGGGGTGGTGTGCGCCTTGGAGGAGGGGGGGAATGGGAGTGGGCTGGAAGAGGTTAATAGGGGGGGAACCTATGAAATACTTTCAACCATAAAGATTTTTAAAAAATATGTTTTATTAATTTTTCACAAAGAGGAAGAGAGAGGGATAGAGAGCTAGGAATGGATGTTCCATGAGAGAGAGACATCAATCAGCCGCTTTCTGCACGCCCCCTACTGGGGATGTGCCCACAACCAAGGTACATGCCCTTGATCGAAACCGAACCTGGGACCCCTCAGTCTACAGGCCAACTCTCCATCCACTGAGCCAAACCGGTTTCGGCCCATAAAGATTTTTTAAAAGAAAAGAAAAGGGGGAGAAAAAAGAAACCCACTCAATGCCCAGCTGAAGTGGATTCTGCTCATGGCTGTGGCTCTAATGTGGAAGCCGCCCAGCCGGGCCACGACAGGTCCAGCAGCTCAGCGCGCTGGCTTTGACCAACACCGTGGCGTGTTCTTACCCTGCATGACTTAGTGGTCGAGGTCACTTGTCGCAGGTCCCGCCCTTCGCTGTCTTCACTGATGGTCTGATCTGCATGCTGCTTCACGTTTTTTCTCAGTCGTTTGGACTTACACTGAATTTCCGTTAACAAGCCTGAAACAATAAACACAGAGACTTAACCGGCCACGGAAAGTGCTGTGGGGTGTGTGGTCACGAGACTTGGCCTTGAACGATAAATGTATCCTCTGTGAGTCTCAGCTTCTTTACTTGTAAAATAGGAGTAATATCTACCCTGCGTGGTTTTGTGTCTATTAACTGTTCTGTCATTTTTTAAAAAATTAGCTTTAGTTAAAGGATGCAATGCAAAGCATTGTACAAAGGCAAGGCATTTGATCCATCCAAGGAAGAATGACACTCTGTATTCCTGTCTTAGAGAACTTTGAAAGTTACTGTTTCAGGACATAATATTAATATTATAGCTGCACCATCAGGCATGTCTTCAATTGCACATTAAACACATTAAGTAAACATGTGGCATCAAACAAAGGCCAAGATCCTTTAGGAAAAAAAATCCTGTTCGTTTTCAGAACTGTATCCATAATTGAGAACGTGCCGAGACTGGTTTGGCTCAGTGGATAGAGTGTCGGTCTGAGGACTGAAAGGTCCCAGGTTCGATTCCGGCCAAGGGCATGTATCCTGGTTGCAGGTACATCCCCAGTAGAGGGCGCGCAGGAGGTGGCTGATCGATGTCTCTCTCTCATCAATGTTTCTAACTCTCTATCCCTCTCCCTTCCTCTCTATAAAAAAATCAATAAAATATATTTTTTAAAAATTGAGAACGTGGTTAAAGCTGAAAAATAACTCAAGGGGGACTAGAAATTGTCTTTTGAATAATCAGATAGCATCATCCTTCATTTATCCTAAACAGAGCTATAAAAGAAAAATAATAACACAGACTTATCTCCCACATGCCTATTTAACTTCCTCATTCTCCCCATGCGAAGGGAAAGAAATCCCAGGAATGTCTTTGTCCCAGGAATTCGGTTTATAGGATCAGATGCAAGCTGTGCACCTGTTCCTGGCCCAGCCCCTGTGCCCAGATGATATTAGAGACTCTTCTGTTAGAGGTGGCGTCGTGAAGAATGTCCCCCGCGCTCCCATGGGGACGAGCTCATGTTTAAGTGATGAGCCGGCCACACGAGCCGCCTGGTCCCCAAGCAGATGTTTCCGTGGCGGATCGGGTTCCAGCAGCAGCCCGGCCTGCGGACTCCGCTTTCCTACACGCGGAGGGGAGATTGGGATCGGCCACCATGAAACTTTCATCCCCGCCGGCGTGGGATTCCTTACACTGACCCACTTCCCGCCTCCCGCGGGCATTATTGATGATCGGTCTGGTCCATGCCCGCTGCCCGTATGGTTTGGGAATAATAATAGCATTGGAATCGCCCACCAAAGGCCTTTTTTGGGGCCGGTAGTCCCTCCCTGACTGCGATCGTCCCCTGGGCGACATCTGTCTCTCTCTCTCCTGGCGTTTGGAGGGGAACAGGACCTGTCTCAGGATCGGAGGGGTCTGCAGAGTTTGCAGAATGAAAAATGAGCACGCTCTATCCCGGCACGCATTTCCCAATGGGGCCGGAGATTGCGGCTTCTCACAAAGCCGGGAGTTCATACGCTGTCTTTTCTCTTATCAGATGGAAGGACCAAATGATATTAAAAATTGAGGGAGGGAGGGGGGGAGTTAATTTCCTGTGGAAATCTATACAAATTGGTTCAGAGCGGCAGCCAAAAAAAAAAAAAAAAGAGGATTCTTAATAAAATGATTTGATTGGAAACTCTATTTAGACAATACAGGGGCAGTGACAGCTTATTCTTAATTTCCCCCACAACTGTGAACTTTTATGCTAATTAAACAAAACATTAGCGAGAGATTCAATTGGATTTGGAGGAAACTTTGAGACTATCATCCTTTGTAATTTATTAAAATATTGCCGCTTCGTTCCATGTCTCATTGCAACAATGAACGACAAAGCGCAGCTGTTTTTTTGTTTTTTTGTGTTTTTTTTTCAGGTGAAGAGAATGCTCTTTCGCTGACAGTTTGGACAATTCAGTGGTTCGAGATCCTTTTCAGGAACTTAGATGGCTTAGTAAGTCCCTTCTTTAAGGCGTGAAGTGCCATTCTGATGGGATGAGTTACCTGGCATCTGCCTTCTTAAGAGATATTTAGTGGAATTTAATTGCTTGTTGCGAATACCTCTATACATACATTCAGCCAACATTCCCATCTCTTTGCATTTCCTTAGTCGACACTCCTGGCACTTCCTTCGCATGTACATGTCCATCACACAGTTGCCTCCGTTTTTGCACTTGTACACGGCATTTTTGGTGATGCTTCTCCTGAAGAAACCTGTGGCAGGAACACAGAGAGGGGTGAAGAGACTCCTAGCACCGTCTACTCAGAAAAAAAAAAATACACATTAGGACTGAGATGTTCGAGAATTTTCTCCTGGATCCCTGGAGAGCAGCGGCTGCAGGTAATCCTTGCGTGTACTGTTGACAAAGTGCTTTCAACTGCACTGTGTTACCCAGAAAGCTGCTGTTTTTCATTCATCTCTCAAAAAATAAAGACATGTTTCAATGATAGCCTCTCTAAGAAAAGAAAACAACCCTTAGTTCATTTTTAAAGATAAATTATGTTCATTATATCTTTATTGGGGGTCAATTATGGGCTGGCGTACTTATTCTAAGTGCTAGTGGCACAAAGGTAGGTAAGTCATCCCGGCCTCTTAGCATCTACAGGCTGGCTGAGGACAAAGCCATGCAAAGAACCATACAAGTAGCCAGAACCAGTTTGGCTCAGTGGATAGAGCATCAGCCTGTGGACTAAAAGGTCCCAGGTTCGATTCCAGTCAAGGGCATGAATCTTGGTTGTGGGTACATCCCCATTAGGAGTTATGCAGGAGGCAGCTGATG
Organism: Lasiurus borealis; assembly: GCA_004026805.1. NCBI lineage: Eukaryota > Metazoa > Chordata > Mammalia > Chiroptera > Vespertilionidae > Lasiurus > Lasiurus borealis. The sequence continues at coordinate 9,216 of PVJN01030244.1, read as the reverse complement.
GATGTTTCTCTCTCATCAATGTTTCTAACTCTTTGTCTCTCTCCCTTCCTCTCTGTAGAAAATCAATTAAATATATATTCTTAAAAAAAGAATCAAACAAGTAAAATTAAGCCTTCCCGAGCTGTGCTGGGGCAGAGGAGGCAGGGGGAATGGCCGGTTCTGGAGGAGGAAAAGGTCAGACTCAGAAGAGAGCATTGAGCTAAGTCCTGAGTTTGACTCTTTATGCGGGAGAAAGAGAAGCCATTACAGGGTTTGGGGTTTGGCAGGGGAGGGTATGACATGACATGCACGTGGGAAAGAAAGGTGGAACAGGGAGACTAGAGACAGGAGGCTGTGACAGCCAGAGGTGATCAGGCCTGGCCTTGATGTGGGAGGCAGTGAGAACGGGGAAGAGGCAGTAGAGGAACAATCACAGCTTGGTAACTAACTCAGTATGAACCAGCGGCTGAAGGAAAGTGAGATGTCAAGGCTAAAGGAGTACCAGGCTTGCTTGTGAATTTGTCAGTTGGCAAAACTTGCAGTAGAAAAGATGTTACCATTTTCCTAAATGTCAAATCCAACGACTGAGAGTCTAAAAAAAATTCTGTGCTTCAGATCAAAGTTGATACTAGGAGTGCAAATACCAAACTATGCATTTTAAAAGAGACTACAGGCAAAAAAAAAAATTATTTTCCTGATTCCAGATCATTGAGCTCAATGACAACCTTAGCCCACCTGAGTCAATCTTTCTATTAATCTTCAGCTCCTGCCAAGAATAATTCCATTTAATACAGTCAGATGCTGATAGTTCAATAGTTAACAGAAATAAGACTCCTTACTCCAAGAGTCAACGGAACGGTGGCTAAAAAAAAAAAAATCTGCAGGTTTTTTACTCTGATATTAACTGAGAAAATCATTATCATCTCAATAGCTGATTGATTAGCTTTCACTCTGAGGTGGCAATATTATATTATCACTCTGTCACTCAAATAAAAGCGCACATACTATAGTTAGACATATGCAAATCTCTCCATACACATATCTCTGATTCTATCGTGTGCGTATTCCACAATGCCCATCTCAGAGAAGTCATTTGAAAGTGAATGGAAAGGAAATTCACTGAGGAACAGAGGCGCCTGGTAATAAAAAATGAATCCACAGGGCTCGTATTGCAGGATGGGGCTGGCAGGAGACAGCTTTAGGCTGTAAAATGGATCCCTCCAATATGCAGAATATTGCACATTCTGCTTTCCTGCTTCTTTATACGCATGGAGCCCACTACCATACTCTCAACTCATACACATACGCATGCATGTGCACATATGTGGGCACACAAACACACACGCACAAGCCAGACTTCAGTAACTGACAGTAGGCTACCCATTAACTGGAAACTATGGTTGTTTTAAACTTTAAGGGTCTCCATGTTTGTGGAAACAGCAACAAACACAAAGCCGAGCAACTAGAGAGCTTTATGGCCCAAACAGAGTTAGCCTTGAGATCTGTCTCAGCACAACGGAGGGTAAAAAGTCCCCTTCTCTACCCCCTTCCACCTCCATTCACTTACATAGGATTAATTTTGTTTCAGACACTGTTTTAAACACTTTGCAAATGCTGATGCATATAATATTCATAACAATCCTATGATATAGAGCCTATTATTACTTTCTTCTTTTTTAAATATATATTTTATTGATTTTTTACAGAGAGGAAGGGAGAGAGATAGAAAGTCAGACACATCAATGAGAGAGAGAGACATCGATCAGCTGCCCACTGCATGCCCCACAGTGGAGATGTGCCCGCAAGCAAGGTACATGCCCCCGACTGAAATCGAACCCAGGACCTTTCAGTCCGCAAGCCGACGCTCTGTCCACTGCTACTTTCCTCTTATAGATAAGGAGCCTGAGTTATATGGAGATGAAGTAATTCAATCAAGACCCTACAGAGGGTAAATGGTAGAGCTCAGATCTGACTCCCAATAAGGTAGGTTTCAAACTTGCTCTTCACCACCACATTCTGCTGCCTTTCTAGTAAGGAGTTTACATTCTTAAAAATTATCTTTAGACATGAATCTCCCCCAATCCCACACAGCACGTTCAGTGCTCCCCTGTTTCTTCCCTTTCTGCAAACTTCTTCAGAAACATCCTACTCTTCCCCCTGCACCCCAGCTGTCTTTTCCGCCTCTATCTCCCTGTTAGGAAGCTTGAAAAAGGTACAAACTAGACAAGGGGCTGCCGATACTTAAAAAATAAGCTTTGGTTTCCATCACACTCTTCTCCTGGAGCTTCTTTCTGAAAATTTAAAAACTTGATAATAAACTCCTGATCATCGGGCGAAAGTTATTTTCAGACTGTTGTTTCTGACAGAGAAAATCCTCACACTTTTGGCATGCAGTTAATGAAAATGATGGTTAATTATTTCATTCCTGTGACACCCCAGGCAACCACCAGCCCATTCCCAGCAAATCACTGGGGAAAAAGATCCAAAAAAGGGGAGAGGGACTCAAGGTCAGTGAAGTAGGGGTGGCAGATGGCGGCAGGTGGAAGTTGCTGTCAGTCTAACCTGGGAACAAAGATAACTGGCTGGAGGGGGTGGGCCTGCTGCAATTCCAGGAAAATTTGGAAATTCATAATTCCCAGCCAGACCGATCCTCTCTCGTGGCTCTCTTGTTCCTCTGGCTTTGCTCCTGCTTCTCTGCATTCGCCCGTGGCCGTGCAGACCCCATATGCAGTGGACTGGTGGACGGCAGCTGGGAACAAAACTCAGCTAGCCTGACGCTGGGTTGTACTGTGCAGACTCGGGGCACATGGCTTTAATCCCAGCTCTGCTGAAAGCAAAATGGGAAGATTTTCTTGGCAGGATGGAGGGGAATGGTACCTTGGAAACACAGGAGTCTAATCCCACGCAAATAACTATCTTTCATTCTCCCGTGCGAATCTCAGAAAATTCCTCTCCTCGTGATGCTGCAATAACCCCACCTCCACTGGCAACATGTGGGAACACAGAGAGCTCCCCACGGATAGCACTGCTAGTCATTGACTTTAAGGTATTTTTTCTTTCCTTAATGTCATAGAGGGACACACACACACACACATTCTCTCTCTCTCTCTCTCTCTCTCTCTCTCTCTCTCTCTCTCTCTCTCAGGGCTACCTGACTTTTCCAACACTTAGTTGTTATTTTTTTATCCAGTTTTTAATATATGAAATCTGAATTCTGTCCATGATATACATGACATGAATTTTTTAGGTCAGAGTTGTGGCTAAACTCACTTTTAAATTCATAGTCTTGCTGAGACCGGTTTGGCTCAGTGGATAGAGCATCGGCCTGCAGACTGAAAGGTCCTGGGTTCGATTCCGGTCTGGGGTATGTACCTTGCTTGCGGGCACATCTCCAGTGTGGGGTGTGCAGGAGGCGGCTGATCGATGTCTCTCTCTCACTGGTGTTTCTGACTTTCTATCCCTCTCCCTTCCTCTCTGTGAAAAACCAATAAAATATATTTTTTTAAAAATTCAGTCTTAAGCAACTGAACCAGCTCTCTATACCTTGACAGTCTTCCCTCCTAACTACTATAATAACCTGTACTAACTCCATCATAATATGTGCCACATTGCATTTTAATTACTAGTGTATGGGTCTCATCAGATTGGGGTTCCTTGAAAGCAGATTTTCATGTTCACTTTGTCTTGACGTAAATACACAAATTATTTACTAAATGAGTAATGATAGAAAAATATTTCTATTCAAATGGTATGTATCCATATGATTGAGCATTAATTTCCAAATATTCTATAATTTGACTTAGAATCATCAAATTTAAATAATAAACTTATACCAAGGCGTTGACTCGGTTTATGAGTCATTTTATTATAAAATGTTTATGAGGACATTTTATTATAAAAAACTGTTTTCATATACATTTCTAACAACTTAAAATTCACCAGACATTTACTTCACTTTTTAGCTTGACCAGCTCGTAAATCTTCAGCTTCACTGATTTTGGCTGCTATAGAAAGAGATCCTTCCTTTGTCTGGGTGACTTAACAGCATCATTCGTTGGTGAGCATCTCTTATTTTTCCTTCATTAATGCTGCTTCTCATTTTGTCATTTTGGATTCAAGCCCATCTCTGTAATAGGCACCACTGAAGGCGGGTTTTGGTAGACTTTGAAAACCTCCTTTTACTTGAGGCTCCATATGCTTCATGGCTTAGAATACGGATCTCTTACAGTAAGTCAGCCAGTTCCTGTGCCACACATGGGTAGCAGTAGTATTTGCATGCAGCCTCCAGCAATGACTGTAAGCCAGAGGAGGTGGGCAATGGCCAGGAGGAATGAGAGACAAGGACGAGAACACGCTGTCCAACAGCACATCTTGTGCTCCAGCCTGGTCACTAAAAACAGGCTGCTAAACCCAAACAGCCTCTCCAGAGAGGTGAGCAGGGGATCTCAGAGGCTCCTCAGTGAAGGAGCTCACTCTTCTTTCTGCAGTCATTTAGGAATTGCTCTGTGGGAGTGTGCCCAGCAGGCAGCTCGGAGTCTGTTTCTCCTTTTGCCCTCACCTATTAATAGAAAGGGCAGGCTCAAAGCCCAAGCCATTGAAAAGTACCCTATCGATCAGTTGACCGATATTAGCTACAGGATAATGACTTTTTAAATATTTCAGATAAGAGTTTTTTTAAAAGCTCGATTTATTCATCAGTTCAGCCATAGAACTGGGAAAGAAATTCAATCTACCTCAGGTTAGCACTGTAAATGAACATCATAAATTTTCACCATTTTTTGAAAGGTTGGTTTGATTATTTGGCCTAACGATTTTTGAAGACCAAGAAATAAATCATCTTCCGTTCCAGCTCAGAATAAAAGGCATTGTCATTAGCTGTAAATAATAATAATTATAATAATAAAGACAGAATTCTTACATCATTTCTTTCAGCTCAAATGTCACCACACTTTAGCTATAGCAGTATCCCTCATGAGGTCCACTCATCTCTTTCCCATTGTCTTTTTTGCATTCTTTACATTGCTTGTCTCTATTAAAATTATCTTACCATTTTTTGAAGAGTTCATTCTTTTCTGTGGTTCAAAAATCAACAGATATGAAAGGATATAAAGTAAAACATTTTCTCCCCATACCTGTTCTCATACTACCTAATTGTCCTTCTCAAAGAAAATCCACGGATACCCTCACCCCTACTTGGGAGGATGCGGGGAGAGGTAATGATACTCTGCTTGAGCTTGGCTTTGCATGATTTTTAAGAGCCATTTAGATTCCCAGGTAGGCAAACTCTCAGGAGTTGGGGGCTTAATTGGTTACTAGGAAGAGACATAGTTTTGAAGATAGTATATGCTCCTAATTAGGGAGACTGGATAAACAAAAAAATAATAATGATAAAATAATATTTAATCAATAAGCTAACAATAGCCAATGCTCACTGAGTACTCAATTATGCCAGATATAGAGATATTAAAAACAATATCTATTTTTTATAAGAACCCAAAAATAATAGTATTAGCAGACATTTATTGAGGTTTTACTGTTGGCAAGTACCATGTCAATTGCTTTACTTTAACTTATACTAAGAAAACAGAAAGATCTAAAATCAGTAATCTAACCTTATGTTTTAGGAAACCAAAGATACTCCTGACAACCCCTAGATACCTACCTCAAAGGGTTGTCCTGAAGATTAAATGACTTAGTACATCTAAAGGCCCCAGATAAAGCCTGCACATAATAATCATTTGATATGTTATCTACCTTTCTTCCCCTTAATTCCTCCTCCCCTCTCCTCTACTTCCCCTTCCTCCCTCTCTTCCTCCTCCTCCTCCCCATCGCTGCCACTGCCACCACTGCCATCATCATCATCTCACTCCCATTCTTGTCATCTTATTGTCATCCTCAGTTTGCAGGTGAGGAATCTGAAAGCCAGAGATGTTAAGAAACTTGGAACAGCCAAGACCGGTTTGGCTCAGTAGACAGAGCGTAGGCCTGCAGACTGAAGGGTCCCAGGTTCGATTCCGGTCAAGGGCATGTATCTTGGTTGCAGGCACATCCCCATTAGGGGACATGCAGGAGGTGGCTGATGGATGTCTCTCTCTCATTGATATTTCTGGCTCTCTATCCCTCCCCCTTCCTCTCTGTTAAAAAAAAAACTCAATAGAATATATTTAAAAAAAGAAACTTGGAACAGCTGGGAGAAAAATAAGCTGGGTTGGAATCCAGGCTGACTGCCTTCAGAATCCCACTTTGTGTGGTTTTTCTAACACAGGACAAAAGGCTTCCAGTACAGTGAAATGGTTTAAACACCATCCCTTTCATCGCACCCTTAGATCATTTGATCTACAGAACCATTAGAACCATGACTAGTATTAAATTTTATAGAATCATATCAAATGTGAGGCAAGGCACTTCAGCCCTGACCCATAAACAAAAGAACTAGTACTGAAAACACTCTGCATCTATTCTACCCACTACAATGGTTTCAACAATTCTGGAATCTTTTCTGAACCTTTAGAACTGGTTCACTATCTTCAAAAGGACGACAGGTCACCCATTTACTCATACAATGCCTTTTACGAATTCGCCCTTCTCTGTGAAAAGAATGTGACTGACAGTGACCTATTTGAAAATGCGACCATTTGAAACTGCCAGTCAGCTGCAGATCGGTTTTGTTAGTTGAGGTTTGAAGCAAAAAATTCATTCAGATATTAGCATATATGACTGATAACTGAGGGAGAAAGAAAGCTCTAGATTTAATCTATTGCTGAGCAAATGGCAGCCATTGTCACTGTGCAACATGCTTGTGTTCTGCAGTTACTTTAGAAAAATAAAAATTTCTCTCATTGATGCCATAAATGTCTACAAGAAATAAGATACTTGGAAAAATTAAAATATTTCTAATAGAAACAGATTTAGGGACCAGTGAAGTCAGGAAGTTTAAACATGAACTTTGTTTTCTTTTGAACTTTTAAAAAATTCTCTCGCGTGTGTGTGTGACAGGTCTGACACATCTACAGTGAAGTCCTAAGGCAGAGAGTGGCCAGGATCTCACATATAAACACTTAACCTAATCCTCAAAATGATCCTGTGAAATAGATATGATCCCTGTTTTGCAGAGTGGAGACTCAGAGAAGTTAAATATTTTGCAAACTAAGGATTGGCTAGCTGAATATCCATTATCTCCTTCTGTTATGGAGCGCACCAAGGAACCCAATTTCTCTGAGACTCCCTTGCAGCTAACATGCAGATACGTATTATTTACCTTCTGCCCTTGTAAGACATTTGGAAGTTGAAAGTGAAGCAAGAGCTGTGCTTCTGCTGCTCTTGTTTCTGTTGGCACGCAAGAGGGTAGATTTTGTGCTGTGTCAGCACCCCAGGTTCCAAATGCTGGCTTCTAGGGTGTCGAGAGGCAACATACCAATTGTATGTACAGATTTATCAGGCAAGCCATGGCTCTGGAGCCAGTGATTGCAGTGAAGGCAGCATCCTGATCCTCTGAGCATCGGTTCTGTGCCAGCTTCCTCATTCCCTGTCTTCTTGAACAACTGCCCTCCCTCAGTGTGGCTCTGAGTGTCCTGAGGCCCAGCATAGAACCTTCTCCTCTGCCCTTCCAACTTCTCCTGTATTAATTCCTATCTCCTTAAAACGTGGGTCCCTGTTTTCTTTCACTGAACACGGATTGACATATGAAGTACCTTACTTACTGGGTCCAGAAGTACAGAGCCTAGATTCATACGTGCCTGCCAAACCCTACAGTCCATGATCCCTTTGGTGGAAAGTCCTGGCGTGAAATTCGTTTTGCATCTCATAGTGCAGATATTCCAGGGGTGTGGGGTAGGAAGGCCAGGTTGGCTCAGCCATTCAGCTGCCTGGCAGGGCACACTGGTTCTTTCACTCCTGTGTTGCCCTGTTCTGGGCACCTCCTCCCCATTCACTAAGCGAGGACAGTTTTCATTTGTTTTCTCAACAGAACATATACAAAGCACAAAGGAGCCTTAACCTTTGGCTTTCAGTCGCCAAAAACTTAGCTTCAAGATCCAAGACACTGAACTTGCCTGAGTTAGGAGAGGCAGACGATCAAAGAGGAAAAGAGCTGACACATGTTTGAGCATCTGAGAAGGCCCTGAGCGCTGTTCTTCTCACCCTCCATGCCCAGGAAATCATAGGGGAGAGGAAATCTGTCTCCTTTCCTAGGGAGCACAGGTTCCTGCACCCAGCATGGCATAGAAGCAGGTGGAGTGGCTGCATGGCTTTTCTGGGCATCCGGGCATTCCTGCACACCCCTGGGGCAGCATCAGGAACCCACTCCAGGGAAGCAGGCAGGCCAGGCAGGAAGGAGGGGTGTGCCCAGGACCCCAGGATAAAGCTTTAGAGAGCTTTCCCACTGGTGACTGAAGACCAGTTAGAACAGCCCCAACACAAGCCATACTGTGCTAACTCATACTGTGAGACTGTCCCTGCCCAGCACCCAGTCCTCCACACCCCTATATAATCCTGGAACTTATACAAAACCCCAGAAAAGTGTTTTTTGGGGGGTGGGGGTAGGGGATGGGGATGTGGTTTAGAATAATCCTGAATTGAATAAAATGAAGCTTTCACCAGGGCTTGAAACTGAATTAAATCCAATTACACAAAAGGAGGGTACATTTCTTGTGCACAGGTCCTGAGTGCTGTGCTCTCTAACTATACAGCCTCCTGTTCATTCTGACATTGGCCCTTGAGATCAGCAAGGGGTCAGCAAACCACTGCTAGGTCCACGGGCCAAACCCCTGTATCTGTATGTATGTTTTTAATTTTTCTCTGCCTATTTTTTGTCAGCTAAGTAAAGCCACAGCCATGCCCCTTCTTTTGCACGGCTCTGTTTGCAAAGTTGCATAATTGCAAAAAAGACCACTGTGGTGCAAAGCCTTCAACATTTACTACCGGTCCCTACAGAAAAAAATGGCCAACCCTGGAGTAGACTGTGGGCTCTGGCCGGCTCCACATCGTGTCCTTATTTGCACTCTGGTCCTTTGGCTGCCACCAGGGGGGCAAAGTCTCAAATCAAAATCATTTAAAAAGCTCCGCCTCCTTCCTCTGCTCTTAAAACTGTATCTATTGGCAGATCCAACTTTTTCTTCCTGAATTCCCCTAAGCATTGGTCTCTTTTGACCACTTTTCTGTCCCCTTCCTTCTCTACTGTGACCCTGCACTTCTCTTGTAGCCACCGTTTCCTCCCCTTCCCTCCCCTTCCCTCCCCTC
>PVJN01030243.1:0-25979 GCA_004026805.1 Lasiurus borealis | reverse complement strand
AATTAAGTTTTATAGGTGCATTCAAAATTTTGATATGATATTAATTGAAAAGTTTAGGTTGTGTGGATAAACTAATGCATATTGATTAGGTTTACCAACTTTTGCAGCAATAAGGGCAAATAGGACCAAGATTTTCATCCTACAACTACTACCACTACTGCTGCTGCTACTAAACAAAGTTGGATTTTTTGTTGTGAATGTACACAGCAATATACCATAAGGAGCAGAATCACCCTGGTTAATACAATCTCTTTTTCTCCAGAGTCTCCCAACACCAGGTATCTGATTTCCACTAGATTCCTCACATACTCCTTTTAAGAATTTCCTAACTCTTGCTGAGACCGGTTTGGCTCGGTGGATAGAGCGTTGGCTTGCAGACTGAAAGGTCCCGGGTTTGATTCTGGTTGGGGGCACATCTCCGCAGTGGGGTGTGCAGGAGGCGGCTGATCGATGTCTCTCTCTCATCGATGTTTCTGACTTTCTCTCTCCCTTCCTCTCTGTAAAAAATCAATAAAATATATATTAAAAAAAAAAGAATTTCCTAACTTTCTCTATTTCCTCCCCATGTTCACTACTTCTTGCTCCCATCTGAGATTTGCTCACTGAAATCAGAACTATTTTCCTTATACTGCTATGGCCACAGGCTTTGGTTTTCAAACTTGGCCCTGCTCCAAGATCACGAACTACTTTTTTTTGGCTATTGCTTAACATCTAATTAGGATGTTACCTACCTGAAGAAACTTCTGGACTTCTGTTCTAAAAGGGCAAGACTATTTTGACTTTGAGAGTTACAAATGATCCCCCTCTGTAAAACAGAGACTTAAATCTGTACCTTTATAGTATCTTATTTCCGTAGTGACTGTACCCAAAAGGGCTTGTGTATATGGATACCCAGACAGCTAAGTCTCTGAGTATTTTTTTCTGTTATCCATTTTGATCCCTAAGATTCTTTCCCAAAAGGCTAGATTTTGCTTTTTAGAACAGTAACTGGCCAAACACATCCAGTTGCTTCTTGAGGCCACACTTCAAAGGTGCTAGCAGAACTGTTTAATCTCCAAAAAGGAGAATGCATGTCTTCCTACGTGCTATGGAAGGAAGGTGAGAATCTAGTTTGCCCAAAGAGCCATATGAATTTATCCAAGTTTTAAGTGGAAATAGGAATGTGAGGAAGCCTTATTATGCTCTTTAATATCAAATCTCTCTTTGAAGCTCACCATATATTTTGCTCTTTTGTTATGTTGGTTAGCTGGAGAGGCGGTATGCCAAGGGTGAACCTGAATGGGGGCGGTGAAGGATTGAGAAAAGACAGACAAGAGGATGAAAGCTGGGTCTCGGTGGGACGCGCTGTCCTCTCTGATGGAGATCCTCTGATGGAGAACTAGTGACAGCACCATGGACTACAAGCTGTGTCTTTATTTTATAGCCAGATGCCACGAGGCAAAGTAAGGATGTGGTCAAGATGTTTACACCATCCTTGTGAGTTTCGATCCTACTCAATTACATGCACCTCAACTCTATTGAGCCCACATCACTCAGGCACGTGGCGCCCACCGTGGGGCCACGTGTTCGGATCACAGGTTCAAGCTTACAACTACAGCTGTTGGCTATAATTGTGCTGGGAGGGCTCTGCCCTCCAAGCTGGGACTTGCATGTGGCCATGAGAGGACTGTGCTCTCTCATTAGTCCGATGCTTGAACCTGTCCAAACACTGTTATCTGCTCTCCACAAGGTGGGCCTGGAAAGAAGCATCTTTTTAAAGTTGTTGCCTAGGGTGAGCACAGAACCAGTTCCACCCCATGCATTGATGTGGGTTTCTTAGGGCCATTATTCCAACCAGGGGACTCTCTGAATATATGACATTCAACTGGGATCAGGCATTGAATGCACCCACTTGTCCCCTGGCAACAGAAATGTGTACATTACAAGGAGTCTGTCTGTTCAAAGATCTCACTTCGAAGGGGAAGAAACTATATGCCTCCGGGCACAGCAAAACTTCTTGTACCCAAGTCCATAGTCACAGTCTCCATTTCCCCACCGCTCCCCCAATTGTCTCCTTGGCTATTTAGTCTGAATTTCTGTCAGAGTCACCAAAAACCTGTCTCCCACAAAATCCATGGATTCCCCTGTCATCCCCCCACGTGGCATTTCAGCAGCACTTGGCACAACTATCACACCCTCCACCCTGCGACACTTTTCCTCTTGACTCCCAGAGCCTCTGGCCTCTCCTCCATCTCCTTTACTGATCTCTGTTTTCTTCCAAAACTTTCTGGGCACCTTAGTGCTCAGTCCTTCACTGGATTCTGTTTTCTATCTATATTAGCTCCCTAAGTGAACCCACCCTGGCCCAAAGCTTAAATACCACCTCCGTGCCCATGACTCCCAAATTTAAATGTACTGCCCTGACCTTTCCTCTGAGCTCCAGACTTGCCCTAATGGACATTAGCCTCTAATGGATATTAATGGCTGCCTAAAGGAATTTCAAAGTTATGATATGCGAACCGAGCTTTTGGATTTTTGCTCTCTCATCCCCCACAGTGCGCCTCCCCCAGACCTTCCTGTTCCGTCATGTGGCACTGCCATCCAGTCAGTTGCTCAGGCCAAAAGCGAAGGATTGCTGTTTGATTCTTCCCTTTCCCTCATTCTCTCACCCCACCCCCTCCAACCCTCCATCCATCTGGAAGTCCTTCTGGCCTTACCTCTGAAACAATACCTCTAAAATAAGCCACTATCACCCGAGCAACTGATCTCCTCCCTCTTTCCCTCACTCATCTGACAATCACAAACTTCATCCTCCAACTGCTTTTTAACTGCACTTTGAATCAAATCTACTCTTCCCTGTGACCTAACAAGGCCAGGTGATTCCAAAGTTAAGAACCACTGAACCCCATCCTTGACCTTGCCTTGCCCTGCTCCCCACCCTCTCACGGCACTACGGTCTGGCAGGTTTTAGAACTCGCCAACTCTGTTCCTGCCTCAGGGCCTTGGCACGTGCTCCCCTTCTGCCTGAAATGCGCTGCCCCAAATCTTCACACGGCCAGTTCCTTTAACCATTCTGGTCTCATCTCAAATATCTCATATTTCGCCTCTCAGAAAAGATGTCTTTGGAAACCTAAATCTAAAGACTTCCTTAGAAAGCTGGCCTTCTCTGTCCCTGGATGGGCACACTTTGTCACATTATCCTTTCACACATTATTGTCTTTGTACACATAACACTTTTGTAATTATCTTGTTTTTTGTTCATATGATCATATGTGTTTTCTAAAAACATAAATTCCATGAGGGCATGTCACATCTTCTTTAGTTCCTGGGGTAACCCTCAAATCTGGTACACAGCTGGTGCTCCATAAATCTTTGTTGAAAGAGGAACTGTAGCTCAGAAATAGACACGAGGAAAAAAAGACTGAAGTAACCTCCAACCTTTACTGATAATACAATGTTACTTCAATGTGTCTAAGTACAAAGAAGCATTAGAGCTTTGAATGTATGTGAAACTATTCTTCAAGTCCAGGTCTCTTCTAGGTAGTCAAGTTCATGTAGAGAAGAAAACATATCAGGTGTTGATCTTTATGTTTAATTTCCAATCCTGCTATTTTCTAGGTCAGTGGTTATTTTATTTTATTTTATTTATTTAGGAAGGATGAAAGAGAGAGAGAGAAACATCAATGATGAGAGAGAATCATTGATTGGTTGCTTCCTGCATACCCTGCACTGGGGGATTGAACCTGCAACCTGGACATGTGCCCTGACCAGGAATCGAACTACAACCTCCTAGACCAGTGGTTGGCAAACTCATTAGTTAACAGAACCAAATATCAACAGTACAACGATTGAAATTTATTTTGAGAGCCAAATTTTTTAAAACTAAACTTCTAACGCAATGGTTCTCAACCTGTGGGTCGCGACCCCTTTGAGGGTCAAATGACCCTTTCACAGGGGTCGCCTAAGACCATTGGAAAATGCAGATATTTACATCATGATGCATAATAGTAGCAAAATTTCATGGTTGGGGGTCACCACCACATGAGGAGCTGTATGCAAGGGTCGCGGCCTTAGGAAGGTTGAGAACCACTGTTCTAACACCACTTCTTCAAAATAGACGCACCCAGGCGGTCATATTTTATGGAAGAGCCATACTCAAAGAGCCAAAGAGCCGCATGTGACTCGAGAGCTGCGGTTGCCGACCACTGTCCTAGTTCATAGGTCGACATTCAACCCCTGAGCCACGCCAGCGGGGCAAGGGCAGTGGTTCTTAATTGTGGAATCAGCTGGGGAGCGTCGGTCCACTCCAGGGGTGCTGATGTAATTGATGTGGACTCTGGCCTGAGCATCACAAGCTATAAATGCTTCCCAGGGATGTCTAACATGCAGCCACAGTTGAGAACACCTGTTCTAGGGGATATTTGTGGACCTCATGAAATATGCTTTCCAAAGTCTGGAAAACAGAGCCATTGCTTTAGAACCTAGTTTAGAGGTTTCCATGGCTTCTCACTCTTTAGTACAACCGGTGAGACAGAAAGTCCTATTCATCCTGGCTGAGTTTCAGTAACACCATCCATATCAGTCTCTTAAAGCAGTGGTTGGCAAACTGCGGCTCTGTTGACTAATGAGTTTGTGGACCACTGCTCTAAAGCAACTATAGGTTGATGAGGTTTCAGAGCAATAAGAGCATTGATTGTAGGTGTGTGTGTGTGTGTGTGTGTGTGTGTGTGTGTGTGTGTGTGGCAGGTGGGGGGTGGGTGGCGTGTTCCACTTAAGAGAACAGAAACCAAAGGGCTATATGTGGGCCCAGTGGAGAAGGTGATATGATTATCTCATGGACCATACCAAGGAAGAGTTCTCTGGGCGGCCAGCCAGGGGATGGCTGGTCAGCAGGGAAGATTACCTGGTAATGAAAGGAAATGAACTCCCCTCCATCTTGTCCTATAGGGCTGGGCCCCCTGCCTAAACCCCCTCCCTTTTCTGGGAGTGGCCACAGGTGTGCCAGAAATGTCCTAGCTTCCCCGACCCCCACCCAAATGGACCAGTGAAGCTCCAGGAGCACAGCGAGGGTCCTAATAAGGCTAAACCACAGAAATCCCTCATTCAAGTGACCAATCTCTGTACCCTTGTCACTTTCCTAAGCCCTCCCAATTATCCTATCCCATACAACTCATTGTTCCCACCGGCTCGCTCTCTTGCCTCACTGCTGCGCCAGAAAGAGGTTGAGAGCCAAACCCGGGTTTGAATAAAGACTCTTTGCTTTTGCATCAGAAAAGGCTCCTTAGTGGTATATTATTGGTGTATGACCCCGAACTCTGGGCATAACAGTAACAGCAGGTTTAAGTTAGCAGAGCTCCGAGAAGTGAAGGCACCAGGGTGGCAGGCCAGATTTCAATCAGTCTGTGTACGCAATGACGCTCTGAGGAAAGATCCAGAGCCTCCAGAGGCAGGAGCAGTGCTGAAGGGAGTAGTCTGGTGATTCAGGCTGCAGCACGGCTGACTCAACAGGGAGCAAGGCCCCCCTGCTCCCCTGCTCCCCTGCTCCCCAGACTTGCCCGAGCAGAATGGCCTGGCCAGCGGGTGTGGGGACATGGAGAGCCCCAGGCTCCCAGAGGATATCTGATGGGGACTAAAGGTAAGAGGAGGCCCCCAGGGGTGAAGAACTTGGCGAAACTTTCATTATTCATAGAGGTACTTGAGCAACTGATGCTTTCATTTTCTCTGTGAAGCGAGAGACTAGACCATTAGGTGTATTGTTTTTAAATGGAAATCGCTTCCTATATACGTAGAAAAGCAAACATTGAGGCTCCATCATTTAACTTCCCGAAACAAAAGATGACTATTTTGACACTTGAAAAGGTATTTACACAGTTTCTCCTAAGAGTAAAGGCTCGTTTCAAAGCCCATCTTTTTAAAGCTTATGCAGATGAAGCCCCATTACTCTGGGCAGCTCCTTCTGGTTTGATTTATGGAAACAGACACTGAGCGGAGACAAGCCCTATACAACTCCAGGAAGGAGGATATTACAACAAACGGCGGTGGTGTTTGCGTTGTCTGGAACAAGATTTAAACAACGATAACATTGTCATTGTTCGGCTCTTCCTATGTATGGCTTCGGCTCAGTTTGTATCACCTAAATTAGCCTGACTTTAAGTATAAATGTGTCTTGGGTGAGTTTCCTTCTCTTTATTTTTCTGAAAGATAGTAAGCAGGCCCGAAATATTTATGAAACAAAATCTTTCAAGATCTGAGATTTTTCTCTCTAAAAATAGTACTTACCTACCGATAAGGAGTTTTTAATTCTTAGTTTTGTGTATATGCATGTAGCAAAGAGGACATACAAAATGGAGCAGGAGGTGAATTTTGAATTTTAAAGATGATGAAAAAGTGTAATGCTCTCTCAACGTATTAGTCTCTCTGGTACTCCAGTGTTATTGAAAAAAGGATTCTGTAAACCATCAAAATCCCCCACGTGGTTTGAAATATTAGGTTCTCTCTAATTCTTGCACTGCAACCTACACACATTCAAAATCGTTATGTGCAAGGGCACACCCACCACACACATGCATAAGCAAGATTTGTTTTCAGGACCTATGAATTTTTTATTTTTGTATTCCCAGAACCAGGTACCAAAAAACCTCAGTCCTTGGTACATAGAAAAGTGTGTTATAAATGTCAGCTGAGTTAAGGGCCGAACTAGGAGGGTATGTCCAGACTCTGGAAGAGAGCAGCTCTAACCCTACTTACTGCACGGGGACTTCACACACTACAGCTGGGTTAGAAAGCTAACCAGACAGAGTATGCCCCCACAGACAGCCTAACAAACTCCCCAGCTGCAGAAGTTTACTCTCAGTGTGCACATTGACGTCTCCAATGACTTTGAGTGATTTAACAGATTTTTAAAGTTAAAAGAACGAAGGTAGTTTGTTTTTAGAGTAGCTTGTAATTTTCCTTAGAAATTTCTCTTAGAAGATTTTCTAAAACTGCAAGAAAAAGAGAGATTTTTTAAAACTAGTGCTGTTCTGCAGGGGACATTTTCTATTCTTTGGCCAGCCCATATTCAACCCTTCTCTCCGGTGGGACAGTCCCCACTGAGGAGTCACAATGTCCTGCTTTCCACTCTAGACGGTGAAAGGAAGAGAGCCTCCCCTCGTCTCCCCACCTCCACCCCGAAACCCCCGCCTGCAGACAGGATGCTTATGGACCAATGGGGCATTCCTACCAGTGCTTGAAGCTGCAGGCTGTGGTCTAAGAGGGAAAGATGGCTAGGACTGGTTTGGGCAGCAGCGTCCATCAGCATTGGTTAGAACAAGGTCTAGGCTAGCCTGTCTCTGCTCTGCAGCCTATAAGGTTTCTGGTTCACGTCAGTTTTCGAATCCCTCAAATTTTCCCATAATCTTCCAATAACTCCTCCCATTTGCTTAAGCTAGCTACTCTTGCTTACAAAAACAAGAACAAAAAAAAACAATGTAATTGATACATTTCCTCAATTACTGATTAGAAACAAAGCTAAGCCTGGCAATAATGAATAACATGAAGATAAACTTATTTATCTAATAAATTTAAGCTATCTGTAAACACTATTTGTGTTTTTTTTTTTTTCAGTCTTGGCACAGTGCAAGTCTAGTGGCCTTTGAATCAAATACTGACCCTATCATTTACTGACTGTGTGACTTTGGGAAGACAGTGTGTCTCTATGGATCTCCGTTTCATCACTTACAGCACAAGAATAAAAATACCACAGAGATACGTATGTTTTATGGACAATATGAGATTATTTTGATCATGAAGACACTTTTAAATCTTAAATTTATTTTTATTATCCCAGGCCAACAAAATCTCCTCTGTGTAATCTCATTTTGCACATAATCCACATTTGTTATAGAATATCTCCTGCTTTTTCTTTTTAGATATAGCCTGGGAGGTGACTTCAAATTCTAGTTTCAAAAAATATCTTATTCCAATGTAAGCAGTAAAAAACATAAACTACATTGAAAAGATGAGTAGATGACTTCCTTGTTCTCCATTCAGAACCTGTTTCTCTTTGACTCATCTCCCTGACACACAGACACAACACACACACACACACACACACACACACACGCACGCGCGCGCATACACACAGTGAGCAGAGCTCAAACCACAGCTCATTTGCTTATTGATCACCAGATCCTTTGAGGCCACATCGAAGAACTTTGGCTTCTAACTAAAATTAGTGGTTAAAACATGCTTTCCTGGTTTACCGATGTCGTTCAGTATAAAGTGGGGTCCTACCCAAGGAGGCTTTAGTGGACATAAATGGAAGTTCTCTGGTCATGTGATGCAGGCACCAGTGAAGGAAGGCAGTGGAAACTGAGGGGGGGATACAGAAAAGGGGAGGTGGCATCAGGCTGGCACAGCAAGATGGCCGAGTCTGACATGTGGTCGTTGGTCTTAGATGATGTAGCATAAATGGGCGTAATTAGTGTAGCTCTTCAGTAGAGGGCAGGAAAAGGGGGGAGAAGGAAAGAGGGCCTCATGTGGGGCTACTCTTCATTGCCACACCCTGGGAACATCCCTTTGAGCAAAGAGGAAGGGAGGCCCAGAGCAGGGCATGTTTGCGCAGGTGGATCCTTTGTCTGTGCCATTAGTTCTCAAATTTGTGTATGCAGCTGAATCACATAGGACAGTAGTCAGCAAACTGCGGCTCCAGAGCCACACGGTTTGCCACTCTGTTGACTGAGTTTGCCGACCACTGGACTAGACTAAATGCTACCATGTAGTTGGAAGCTGTGAGGATTAGGCAATTGTGGCATATTGTGTGCAAAGAGGTAAAGGGAAGTATATGATAGTGGCCGGCAAATCCATTAGTCAACAGAGCAGCAAACTGCACCTCACGAGCCACATGTGGCTCAAAAGCCGCGGTTTGCCGACCACTGATCTGGGATATCTAATAAATTCTGGAGCCCAGGCCACACCCTTCCCACATCAATCAGAGTTTCCAAGGGCAGGGCCAAGGCCACTAGTACTTTCTGAAGCTCCCCAGGTGATTCCAGTGGGCATCACACCTTGGGGACCACTGATCAATGTTGTTCTCAGACTCTATTTCAACAAAGCTTGTGAATTGATGAAGTCCTCCCCCCTCCCCCCATTTGTTTACCACTCCTGGTTCTTTTAAATCTTAACCTTGACAACAAAAGTCAAAATACATTCATTATATTATATGCATATGCTGTGTTTCTTTGAAAACATTTTTAAAGGCCTAATCACTTTTATAACAACAACAAAAAAATACTTGCCTTAAACTCAAAGTCATTTTCTAGTGTAACTGCCTTTATCAGTGGCTCATCATTTCTCTAAGGCATTCTTTCTGAAATGAAATATTCTATTCTTGGTGTCAAACCGCAGAGGATTCAACACTGGAAATAATACTCCTCTTTTTTAGGACTGAAATGACAAAAAATACATTTCTAATCAAAATATAATCTTCCAATCTTTTTTTTTATCATTCCTACCCCAAACTGTTAAAGCCATAAGCTAGTACAATTCTCTTTTTCTGGATTACAATGAAAGCCTTATCGATATTGCAAGGTATTTGGTTAAGGAATACTTGAATAAGGTGTAATAACAATATCTGCATGTATTAGTCATGGATGTGTTCGATGTTTGCTCAATGCTTTATGTAAACTACATCACATCATTTAATTCTCACAGCAACCCAGTGAGGTTAATACTATAGTTATCTTTACTTCCCAGGGGCGAAAACTGAAGCTTGCTGGGGATGAGAATGCTCTCAGGTCCCACATTCGGTAAGTAGCTAAGTTATTCCTTTCAGAGGCACGCACAGAAAAAACTAAATTTGTTCCTAAATGTGTGCTACGTCTTTTTACTGCTGCCTCTCACTTTGTCTTCATAACCACCAACATACCAGGCAAAAATATGACAGAATGCTCTGGGGAAGAAAAACAGATCAAAAGCCTTCTCTCCTGGCAATCTGTCCTCCTGACCTTCTCACTTCTGTTTCTTCTCTAATTATTCTCACCAGTGAAATGGGGCAGCCCCACCAGGACCCAGAACAAATACTGCAGGAGAAATGCTTTCATATATATATTTTAGAACAGTCGTTCCAAATCAGGAAGATGAACAAGTCTAAGGGTAGCACATTTTGTAGGTAACCTAGAGGAAAGGCAAAGCACCAGGTTTCTGCAGAAAAGGAAAAAGACCTAGAACTCTCATAAAGAAGTATAATTACATTTGAGATTTTCTAGATTAGTCAAGGCTTGATGTGTAAGTAGATTTTCCCCCCTTCGCATTTAGTACAGATTATTTTACAGTACTACTTACTGAGAATATAGAAAACAGATATGTAAAAAGAAAAAAATGAAAGTCACTTATTCAGAAAGGAAAAACTGTAAAGGTTTTGATGTACATTCTTGCAATGTACATCAAAATACAATTTTCTATGTAATTTTCATTTTGTTTTAAAAATGGAGTCATACTGTAAAAGTGTATTATAATCTGCTTTTTCCACTTAATGTCATTCCATGTGTGTGCCTAGTATTCTAGCACCCAGGTATATTGTAATCTGTTTAACCCCATTTGGATAAATAGAACATTTCTTATTTTTCATTGTTGCAAGTGATGCTGTACTGTACACACAGTTGCAACTTACAGAAAACTTGGAAATTATGTGAAAACTACAGCTCAGAGTAATGAAGAGAACTGATCAACATGACCCAGCTGAAAGCCTGGGTAAAACTTTAAACTGATTGCCAGTATGGGTCTCTTCTTTCTACACCAGTGGTCCGCAACCCCTCCAGCAGGGTCTTAAATCACTGACGGAGATTTTTTAAAAAATCACATCTAGGTCTCAGCACTGACATTCTGATTTAATGGACCTGGGTTGAGCTGAGTATCAGTATTTCCCAAAGCTCCTTCAGGTGTTCGAATGTGTGCAGGGTTGAGATCACTGCTCTTCCCCGTGGGCTTCTGAAATCAAGACCACACAGAGAGGTCTCCTAGGATCCCGTTAGCATCATGTCTAGGACTTAAAGAGGGAACTTGAACCATCCGACGATTATTCTTTCTTGTGCTAACATCATCCATGTTACTCTGGTGACTTCTTAGTCAATTTCATGGGGTATTTTATCTTGAAAGTTGAAATAAAAGTGCTTATTTGACTGTAACCCTCAGACTGAGAGTTCTGAATGTTTGCTTTAGAGCTAACCCAGAGGAAGAGCTGGGGCAGACGAGGTGCTACAACTTGAGCCTCTCACCACCTGAACTCCCAGCTACACAGCCCGTTAGCATGAGCCCTCAGTTCTCAGCCCTGAGCCCCCACCTGCTTGGAGGCAGCCAGCCTCCCCAGGCATCACCAAGAACCTTGGGGCTGTCTTTATGGAATATACTGGCAGGTATCTAAACAGTCCCTCAGTGGCTCGCTGCCACAGTAAGCTGGCCTGAGCCACAGAGGTGCCAGTCAGACTAGAACGTGGCCATCCCGTCATTTCCCCTTCTTGGTACAGTGGAGCTGGAAATTGTACCCTGAGGCTGAGAACACAGAGCTTACCCACCACTTCCCCAGGTCAGAGACTGAGAATTAGAAAAAGACATTTATTTAGAGAAGCATCTGGAAACAAAGTTAATTGGACTGCAAAGCTCTAGCATTGAGTGATTCAGTTTTCAGTTCATGTACACAGGTTCCATCCCAGGGCCTGGGCTGGGAAGAGTTTAGGGGCCTTGCTATACCCAGAATACCAGTTCCTATAGACATTATAGCAAAGTGCTGATTCCTTCTTCCTTCCGGTGGATTTGCTCCTTGGATTTACTCCCTGCTGTCCCTCCTATAATCTGGAGCCTCAGGTCTGCATCAGAACATGCACTGATGGTAAAGAGGGAGTGCAAGCAGAGGAGATTCTCGCTTGTCCAGTCACAGGGGAGAGAAGAATCTGGTTATATAAAAATTCATTAAAGGCAAATGACAGAGGAGGGGGAGAGTGGTCTCTGCGGTGTAATGGACAGGGCTGGCTATGGTCTGGAACCAGGAGACCTTGCTTCTCATTCCATCTTAGTTTCTTCCAGGCTATGTGGCCAAAGCCAAGATACTTCACCTGTCAGAATTCCAGAGTCCTCACATATAACACAAGGGAAATAATTCCCAGATCATAATGGTATAGAAAAGATTCAGTGACATGATACTTGTGAAGTACTTTGCATCCTGTAAAGCAGTAGTTATCCATAGTGATAGTGAGTTCTATTTATTCAGTTAAGGGTAAACATACCTCTGGGAGGTCTCTAAATTTCTGGGAAGTCAATGAATTGTATACAACACCACCATTAATTCTAAAGTTATAGGCCCAAGGAACCCTTGCCATGGCAGGGAGCATGAGAGTCTTCATAAGATCACCCGGGAAGGCATATGGGTCCCAGTAGCTATTGTTCCAATTGTTGGAGGAAGTGAGGGGAAGGGAAGGGGAAGGACAAGAGAAAAAATGGATCATCCACTGGGCTACACTGAATCTTGAGTTTGGACTAGGGACACACTGAATACTGGGAAGGAATTTATTGCCTTAGTTTTAATTCCAGAAATATTTAATCCTATCTAATAAAAGAGGAATATGCAAATTGACCATACCTCCATTACATCCATAAGCCATTCCCACCAGCCAATCAGGAGCAAGTATGCAAATTAACCCAACTAATATGGCTGTGGCCACAGAGAGAGAAGAGGCTTGAGTTGCCCCCAGTGATGGAGGAAGCCAAGCTTTCCGCACTTCCTGGCTGGCCCAAGCCTCCACTCAAGGCTACAAAGTTTCAATTATAGAAGATAAATAAACCCCAGATACCAGGCCCTCCACTTGGGTTGCTGGGGGATGTGGCCAAGCTGAAAACCACCATAGGCCCCTTGTCCAGGCTGCCCCACACCACAAGGTAACCCTTACCCTTATCCAGGACACCCTTCATAGCACCAGCTGGCCCCACTCGTGCATCAGGCCTCTATCCTATTTAATAAAAGAGTAATATGCAAATTGACCATCACTCCAATTCATAAGATGGCTGCCCCCATGTGAACACAAGATGGCCAGCAGGGGAGGACAGTTGGGAGGAACCAGGCCTGCAAAGGAGGGCAGTTGGGGGTGACCAGGCCAGCAGAGGAAGAAAGTTGGGGGCGACTGAACCTGCAAGGGAGGGCAATTCGAGGGGGAACACAGGCCTGCATGGGAGAGCAGTTGGGGGGCACTAGACCTGCAGGGGAGGGCAGTTAGAGGTGACCAGGTCTGCAGGAAAGGGCAGTTAGGGGCAAACAGGCTGGCAGGGGAGTAGTTAGGCATCAATCAGGCTGGCAGGGAAGTGGTTAGGGGGTAATCAAGCTGGCAGGCAGAAGCGGTTAGGGGCAATCAGGAAGACAGGCAGGCGAGCAGTTGGGAGCCAGCAGTCCTAGACTGTGAGAGGGATGTCCCAGATTGGAGAGGGTACAGGCTGGGCTGAGGACACCACTTCCTCCCACCCCATGCACAAATTTCATTCACCAGGCCTCTAGTGTATTCATAAGGCTCATTAAATATGTTTACCTTAATTAACTGACAATTCGAGGCCAGAATATATTTGCCCTCTTTCTTTCTGTATTTGGTAAGTGTTTGTTTCTCTTTTAAAAATGAATGACAGGTGATGACAAATTTTAACACTCCCTGTACCATTCTGCAAGCAACAAAGAAATTAAGAAGGAAATATAGGTCAAAGTTAACAGAAATGATGAGACATCCTGGCATTTTCTTATTGTTCACATCTAACAATCTGCAAGCATCCAACACAAGTAAGGAGAAGATCATTAAAGAGGTGGACACTAATGGCTGACGTCTCCCTGTGGTTGGCAAACATTTTCTATCAGTCAACATTTAAAAGTTGTGATATTTCACACACAAGCACGAATTCATGGATTCCTTTAAGAAAGGGGAAAAAAAAAAGAAAAAATATGGCACCTTTGGCTCACATTTCCACCTGGGAATCAGCGACCCGGGTGGCAGCTGCCTGCTTTGTACCTGCAGGTGTGTGCTCTCCAGCTCCCCACAGCCCCACCTGGGCCCCTTCACCGTTTTGATATCACCTACCTGGGCCCCGGTGGACCTGAATTTGGAAACCTTGAGTTACATACTGCCTCCAATCATGAACCCCATGGCTTCATTCTCCTTTATTTCCCCTTAACTCATTCCTTTATCTTTAGTCAGTACTGACTCCTTAATCGACATAGTTCCCAAAGAACAAATTAGTTCCTCCTTCCCCAATTTCTTTCTTCCTTTCCAGCTGATTCATCCTCCTTTCCTGCCTCTTTCCCCCTCACATCCCACAGAATTGCCTTCTCAGAAGTTGGAGAATGCCTTTGGAATATTGAAGTATGAAGCACGATTTTCCCAGAATGAACACTGATGATATTTCCTTTGCAAAGATTACACCTAAATAGATATCTGAACTCATTTTACATTTCCACATCAGACCCACTGGTGCCGGTACAATAATAATCTAATACTAAATTTTAGAAAAATAATTTAAAGCCACCCTCAGTCTAAACAGATGTAGTCGCTTAAAATGTATTTCATCCTCGGAAATATTTGGGTGGAGGTGAGGGGAAATGATTTATCCTTTAATTCTAAGACAAGTAGGCATTTCCACAGTGATGGAGTGATATTAAAAGAAGAAAAATCAGAAATTATCTGTTTCTTGATGCTGCAAAAGGAAAAATACAAAACACCTTTATATAATTCTCAGCTCCGTGAGTAGATGGCAAGAATGGGAATAAGAATCCTAAGCCAAATTGGACTGCCTCAAAATTAGTCCCACTAAAGGGAATAAGAGTCTGAAACTCTGAGCCTGGAGCTCTAACAAGCCATAATTCTGGCCAAAGACTGAAAATCCCACAAGGGGGTGCAATTTAGATGATTCCTGGTATGATTTCAAACTCCATTTGCTGAGGAACAGGAGTTCCTATGGATTTACTAACAAAGGGTTTAGGTATCTGAACAAATGGTGTTTTGAGATTAGTCTGGGAATCTCTTCCCAGTCTCATTTCCTCTGAGGCATTCTTTTCACCCAGCCTCAACGTAACTTTCTGGAATGTCCTCATCTCTTCAGTAGGAAGCTGTCTCTCCTTCGAGTCCCTCCTCTCCCTTCCCTCCATTTCTTTTTTCACCCCGATACTCACTGGTGTCCTGGAGTGGCCCTGTGGTAATGGTGTGTTCCACTCCTCAAATGTCATCTTCTGGGGAGAAGCAGGTAAGGTGTTGAAATCCAGAATTCAGTCTACCTAGACCTGAGCCCATGTCTGACCCAACGTGGTCAATTCTAGCCCTGGCTCAGACAGACAAACAAGGAGGAAGTGTCAAGGAGGGAGCAACTTGAGTAGACCTATGGAGAAAGAAAGTCTGAAAATTTTGGGGCCCAGATAGAAGTGCTTGAGGTCTCAGGAACGCAGAGCCAGGATCAGTTCACATTCTCTAGGGCAGCTTCAGTGGGACCATCGTTATTTCCCTTTCTTTCCTTACTAGCTGAGGAAACTTAAAACCCTCAAATCAGCTGTCCTTGTCCTGCAGTATATCCAGGGGAGGAGAGACTCTGAGTGGAAATAATAGCCCGTGGCAGTGGAAAGGAAGGAAAGCATGTTAGCCAATCCTGGGGCTCCTCGAAGAAGGAAAGGGGCTCATTGGGAAAGCATTATCCCACTTGATTCTAAGTAAGTATTTCATTTTCTCATGGAATAATATGTTCAAAGGGTACAGCACATGAGTTGCTTCTCCACACTTTTTAACTTCTATTTCAAGGTCCTTGATTCATGACAGACAAATAGTGTCCCCTGAGGTTTACTCATTGCAGGAGGCCCACAGCCACGCAAAGAGAAGAGAAAGGACACTGCCACTTGCTCACTGGAGCCCAGTCTAAGCAGCAGCATGCCCTTTATGAAGTGTCTTTCCTGGCTACGCCCACTCAAGCGGAGCCGATGGCTGCCTCTACGCTATCATCTGTGTATCTCTATAACCACACGGACCACACTGTTTTGCAATGATTTATTTACAGGTCTGTCCTTACACAGATTCTAGGTGATATGGGCAGGGGCTGTGTTTTATTTATCTCCATACTTCCAAAGCCTAGCACATAGTCTGGCCCATGACAGGAGGTTCAGTGTTAAATGAAAATATGAGTGCACAAACAAACACGGAGATGGGCAGAAAGGAGAGGTGGGTGCTGAGGGATCTCCTTGCACTTCTTTCTCACCCTTCCAGCACCCTTTTCCTCACTTCTTCTATCATAGCGCCCCATCCTGCTTGTCCCCCCGGCTTGCAAGGGTGCCTCAGGAAGCACAGCTTTGGCTTACAGATGGAAGTATTTTTGTTCTCCCTAGATAGCAAATTTGGAGAGAGAGATGTATGTAAATCATATCATATAACCTGTAGCCAGGAAAGCCACATGGCAGTCCTGGCCAGCTAGATGTTTACGGAAATATGCCTTCTGAGAAAGCCCTTTAAAAGGGGGCACACTGTGCCTTTTGCTCTCTGTCTTTCCTACTTGCCTGGAACATGGACACGATTTCTCGGGGTTTTGAGGGAACAGCATGGAGCACTATAGAAATCTCAGTCCTGATACCACGAACCAATGCTTGCTGTCCCCTACACTGGGTTTTTAAATATGTGAGAAATTAAGTCATGTGTTTAATTAAGTCACCAAAATCTGGCCTGTGTAACTTGCAGATGAAGATAATTGCAAACTGGTAACCCAGTCTTTCTCTTTTCCTCAGACCACCTACTGGTGGTCCCTCTGCCTGAAATGCTTCCCTCTTTACACCCGCTGGTCCCTCTGCCTGAAATGTTTCCCTCCCAGATCATCACATGCCGGATCCCTTCTCTCAGCCAGATACCAAGGTAGAAAGGCACTTTCTCAGAGGGGCCTGAGAATAATTTCCTGCCCTGCAGCCATCATTCTTTAATAATATCGTCCAATCTTTAATTGTCTTCACTGCATTTACGACTATTTGAAACATTTTCTCTCTGGCTTGTTTCTTTTTGTCTTAGTCCATTTGAGCATTACAGCAAAATACCATGAACTGGGTGGCGTGGAAATGGATAGCTCACAGTCCAAAGTCTGTGTAATCTAAGATCAGGCACTGGCATGGTTGCGCTTGGTGAGGACCCTCTTTGTGGCTCATAGGTGGTGCCTTCTTGCTGCTTCCTCACATTCGCGGAAGGGTCCAGAGAGTCCTCTGGAGCCTCTTATACATGGGCACTAATCCCATTCGTGAAGGCTCCACCAATATAATCCATTTTAATGAAGATGCTCACTTGGGGAGCTTTAAAAATACTCTGATACCCAGTTTAAGCACTTCCCAAAGGCCTCATCTCCTAATATTATCTTATTGGGCATTAGGATTTCTACATATAAATTTGGTGGGGAGACACATATTCATAAAATAGCAATTTTCAATCCTCCTACACCATCAATGCAGGAGCCTTGCCTATTTTGTTCAGAACTGTTGTATTCTAGCAGCTACAAGAACATGAGGCATAGGATGAGTGTTCTGCGAATAGGTTCCCAGAAATGGAGATGACTTCCAGAGTTGGAAATGAATATGTTTCGCCATAGAAATACTGTCATAGATGTTGAATGCGTTTATAATTTATGGAATTGTGGGACAGAGAGTCCCTGTCAATCTCAGGTAGTTTTCTAAAGCTGGTTTCTTGAATGCCAGTCCTCATATCCTTGCAGGCCCTCTCCCATTTCACATCTTGCTTTGCGAAAATTCTATTCGAGGCCTTTCAAAGGCATCTTCCCCAACTTCCTGCCCTCCCACATGGCTTTCTAAACCACTTATCGCTTTCACGAGTCCATTTAAAAGCAGTACAACTTATTCCATCTGAGATCCTGCCCTCTGTTACGGGTTGTGTTTTTGTGGGGGGGAGGTGAGGGGGGGCAGCAGAATGGACAAGATATGGCAAGTACGACCTTGGTATTAAGGAGAGTAAGTTATTGCTTTGAATAGCTAAAGAGTATGCCTTTACAGAGAGAAACCATAGATGTAGACTAATAGGGTAGGGTCATCCTGTTACACACACTTAAGGAATACAAGTAGACAGTTTTTGTAGGTAAAGGATTGGTAAGTTCAAGGGTAACAGGTAAGTCCAGGAATGCAGGTTGGGGGCTGTGCCGGGCTGTGTTAGTGACTTCTCAGTACCCATCCTCTCCCTTTTCCTAACCGATAAAGTCTTCCTTCGGCAATGACAAAGAATGTGTTTCCAAGGTTCTCTGTGGCTAGGGGCCTCCCACCACACAGCTTGGGAGGAAGGTTCGTTTGGGACTGCATCAATAGGGCTGACCTCGCTGGGAAGTGGGCCTTTGCTTTTCACTTCTCGTCTGGAACTCGGGCTGATGGATGGGGCTCCTGTAGCATCGTGTATCCTAAAGCGAGGTGGATGGGGAAAAGCTAAGAATGGGCGACAGAAAGAAGGTAGGCAACTTCTGCATCTCTCATTCCAGGGCTGCTCTTCGGTGAGAGAATAAACCCCGGTGCCTTTAAGCAATTGCTCTTTTGAAGTTTTAGTTAAATGGAGCCCAGTATAATCCATTTTAATGAAGATGCTCACTTGGGGAGCTTTAAAAATATCCCGATAGCCAGGTTGCATCCCAGATCATTTAAATCAGAAACTCCAGGGATGGAGTTCAGGCATCAGCAATTATTTAAAGCTTCCCAAGCGACTCCACTGTGCGGCTCAGGTTGAGAATCACTGCTTCGGGCCAGCAGGCCTCAGATTTAGCATGTTCAGGAGTCTCCGGGGGACGGAGTGTTGCTTGTTAAAAAATGTGGATTTCCAGGCCTCACTCCTCAGAGATTTCATTTCTTCGTCTGAGGGTGCCCCAGGTGATTCTGAGACAAGCAACTCAGGGAATCACACTTGAAGAAACATCGCTTAGCCAATGGGAATCTTCGGAAGTTTTAAAGCAAGTAAGTGATGAGATCAGAGAAGTGAATCGGATCTAGTGAGTCGATGGAAAAGAAGAGGTGAGAGAATGACACGAAAGAGACCAACCGGGAGGTACTATGAGAGTTGATGGCCTGAGGGGACAGGATTCTGAACTAAGAGCGTGACCAGGGAAATGGGAATGAAGCAGAGAGACACTGAAAAAGATAAACCACTACAGGACTTTGTAACTGACAGAGTGGGGGGAGGGGAATTTAAGAATGTGCTAGGGCAGTGGTCGGCAAACTCATTAGTCCACAGAGCCAAATATCAACAGAACAGGACAATGATTGAAATTTCTTTGGAGAGCCAAATTTTTTAAACTTAAACTTCTTCTAACGCCACTTCTTCAAAATAGACTCGCCCAGGCCGTGGTATTTTGTGGAAGAGCCACACTCAAGGGACCAAAGAGCCACATGTGGCTCGGGAGCCTCAGTTTGCCAACCACGGTGCTAAGGGGGTTTGACTTCTGCTGGTTATATTTCCCTCCTTCACTCCAACTCAAACAAGTTTACTCTATATCCACAGCTGCAAATATTAACCTGATTTTTGCTAACCTGGTGGTGTTTAGTTTCCCATTAGATGGAAAGCCTTTATTTGCTAAATCAGCTCTTCTATTTAAAGGCTTAGGCACTCTATCCTAACAAGAGTCTACTCACAAATTTTAGTACTTGTTTACATATATATGCATTTAGACAAGCAATTAAATATTTTTTCATGAGGTGTTACTTTTGTGAATTTATTCCAAGTCATGTTTGTAGAGCTGAGGAAATAAAAAGACTGACAGTTACCGCTCTGGAGCTCTGATTTATACGGCTATCTTTTTTGGATGAGACACAACCTAACATTCAAGGGCTAAAAGTTTAAAGAATGGATTGAAAAGGTAATCTCGGTGGAAAATTGTTATTTAATTATTCAATATAAAACCACCCAGCAGCCAGAGGTGAGGGAGATATTTTGTCAGATAACCTCAATTAGATGTAATTACTTTATGAGTAATTCTGTCGTGTACACTGCCCCCTGATTCGCTGTAATAATGAGCTCCCATGCCTCAGACATCCATCCGAGGTGAGCTCCTCCAGCCCTCTGCTGTTTAAAAACCAACATAATGAGATTATACTTACAAACCAGGAAGAAACAGCCAAATGCAATAGCAATGTCAGAAACCGTAAGCTAATCTAACTTCTCAATTCTTACTAAAGTCTATGTCAAAGACACAGCTTCTTTGAAGAATAGATTTTAAAATACTAAGTCCCCTGAATGAACAAGCAAGGCACATCCTTACCGAGCTCGCCACCCAGGTGCCAATGCGAATGAACACAGCCTTGCTCTCTTGGATGTCACAGTATAAATAACAAAGTGACACATTTTCCCAAAGTTTGGTTTACAATCTAACTTTCCCTCTAATTGAAAATCTATCCAGAAGGCTCTAACCAGGGGAAAACCATTAGATTATTCAAACATGAAAAGGCTAAACTTCAACAAGCTATGGGAGAGCACTGGTCTGCATTCCATGTCACATTTAGCTTTGTTGCTAATAATAGCACTCTGCTTTAACCTGGTGCGACTCGGTGCTGTGCCACTCGCTCCAGAGTGTGCTTATGGTCCTTACGTAGCAGTGTCAGCACCCCGAGCTGACCACGACCTGCTCGGTTCTCACACAAACACCTGAGAAGGTGAAGCCCTTTCTGTGGGCTGTCAGGTGCCTCTCTCACTCCCCACATCTTCTCTTCTGGGGCAGGATCTCGGTTTCCCCTTCCGACACCACTAATTACATTGGTGAGGGCAAAGTGCTGACCATAGTGGGGATTTAGTACCTTGGTGAGCACATCCATTTCACCCAGAAAGCCTCCTATTCCAGGGTCACGACCCCCACCCCTGATATGAGGTACAGTCTCGCCAACGAGAAAACACTGGGCACTGGGAAGTTTTTGTGTGAAAGTGCTAGGAGAGTATATAGACAGTTCTGGGCAAAACTCCATCCCCATTGGGCAATGCAGGCCAAAGTGTGCATTCTACTGCAGACGTGAATTTGCTACAGGTTGAATTATGTCTGCCTTCCCTGCTCCAAACTCATAGGTTAAAAATCCTAACCGCCCCGTACCTCATATTCTGATCTTAATTGGAAATAGGTCATTATAGGTGTAATAAGTACTGGGTCCTACTAGCGTAGGGTGGGCCTCTAATCCAATATAACTGGTGTCCATATAAAAAGAAAAAATTTGGACACACACACACATACACACACACACGAGAGGAACACATTCTTCCTCCCAGCCCTCAGCAGGAGCCAGCCCTGCCATCTTGGTCTTGGACCTTTAGCCTCCAGAACTGAGGGACCAGACATTTCTGTTGGGCAAACCCCGTTTGTGATCCTCTGTCACTTACAGCTCTGGCAAACTAATACAGAATTGTCTCCCAGCATTACGGCTGATGGACAGCAGATGTAACTCACCTCCCACTGTTTGGTCAATGAGAGTTAAAAATTTGAAAGCAGAAACACCTGTAATAGGAAGGGAAGCTAAAGGACAGAGTGGGTGGCTTGGCATCTGTTACTCACCAGGCCTCTGTCACTAACACCCGCGGCCTCCTCCAGCCTGTGGAGCGAGCTGCCTCCATGGCACCGAGCACTTCTGCGTACTCCACCAGCCCACACACCTGCCACTGTCTCAGCCCATGTTGAAAGGGAGCATTACTGACTGGCCAGCGCTCTATTCGCCTTCTCTCACCTCCTAACTTCCCAGGAAATAGAATAGGGAATGGACAAGACCCAGCTAGAAGTCAGCCTGGAAAAAGTAGAGCAGAAAAGTCAAGTAGGAATCCAATAAAACCAAAACAGACCCAATCCTATAAATACCACAGAAGAAAGAATGAGAAGAGAGATGTTGAAAAGTAGGGGAACATAGACATGGCCAGCCAGGAAAATAATTGCTGGAGGGAAAAACCTGAAATTTGTGGGCCTGGATCTTGAGGGTTATTTGTTCTATTGTTCCAGAAAGCCATTAGGAAATTAAGATTCTTTCTGTGATCATACTATGTCCACAGCTTGACAAATTATTTCTGGCATTCAGTCTTCAAACTTCCTCCACAGTGCTTGTGTTTTCATAGCTCTGTTCTGTAAACAAATGTGAGTCTACGTGAATTAACTTAGAACGCTGGAGCCACAAGACTCACAAGTCATTCAAGTTCAACCCTCTCACTGAGTTGCACAGAGCATAATAGAGTTGTCCAGTGTCACACAGCTATACTAGAGGGAGATGAGTAGATTTTATAAATATTATATGACTTATGAAGCATCTAGGCCAATTTATACAAAGAAAATATTTCTAAACGTACTTGCTTTTGAACCCTCATATCTCCATATTGTTTTTTAGATTTTAAAGAAGAGGACTTTTGATAACTATCTGGAAAATATCATCCTGGAAAATTTGTCAGAAGATAATGTAAGAAACTAAGGTAAGCAAAAATTTATTCCAGCCCTGCCTGAATATTTAAAAATATTTGATGGATAAACATACTTTTATATAAATGTATCCTGACCACTTAAATTTTAAATCTTTTTCATAATTACACTGACACTTAATAATAGCATTTACTGTCTAAGTGCTTAATGGATGTTAATTTAATTCTCATAATACCATACACTTTGGTCCTGTTACTTATTAGCCCCATTTTGCTGACTAGAACACTGAGGCGAGGAGAGACAATATCTTTGTGAACAGTCACACTATTGATAAATGGTACAGCTGAAATGTGAACACTCTCGGTTTAGCTCTGAAGTCTATGTACTTAACCAATGTACCAGGCTCCCCATTACCACCCTATGAAGCAACTCGCATACCAATAGGTATATATCCCTAATTTTAACCAGGTCTGATCTGGCTTAGGGTCAGTGCTCTTTCCCATCATACAAGGTACTGCCTCTCACATTATCATACTTAAACTTCACTTTTCACTCTCATCAGCAGACACAAGCAGAAGGCCATGGACAAAGTGCAGTGCAGTAGACAGCACACAAGCAGTGCAGGAAAAGGTATCCAAACCACCAGGTCACCAGCCATAGCACAAGCTCTTGGGTTTGCTGGAGGATATCGGCTCCTCCAGGTCACTCCTGGCTTGTGTGCTGTGCTCCTCTCTCTTCCTTCTCAGAAAGTGATGTGGTTGATGGAACAGGCCCTAGAGCAGGGAGGGAGAGACCTGGGTTCCAGTCTCAGAGCAGCCTGGGACTGGCAGAGTGCCATGGACAGGTGGGGCACCACATACCGTCTCCCTTAATCCTCTCAACTGCATGAGTGAGCATGACACCTGGTTTACAGGCGAGCGAAGTGAGATCTCGAGTGAAGGATAATTCCATCAAGGTCACAGAAGATATGATGTTGCCCGGGTCTGCCTGACGGCAAACTCCTCATGTCTACTTGACCATGTTGCCCCTGAAGTCACTTCAATCCTCTAAATATGTGACTCCTCAAATACAAAACAAGGTAATGGTGCTGAATTAGTTCTCTCTGTGCCACGGAGCCCTAGGGATTATTTGAAGGTGTCTCAGAAGTCATTTGAGGGAGGAAGTCCAAGGAGACAGGGCCAAGACAGCTACTTATACACATATGCTCGCACACACACCCGCACTCACACAGCAGTGCGACATCACTTTGGCCTTAACATTCTGGCTTTCTGCGTTACGGTTGAAGGGGAAATTCTGCTGCTAAAAGAGTGTGGGATCATTTTTGCCAATTAATTGTTAAGGCCCCTCAGCTTTAATACTTAGGAGAGCACCAGCGTTGCACAGGTACAATAACTGCAATAAATCTTCTGATTCACCTGGCTGGCTCAGTCCAGAAAACGTCAGACGCCTTTGAAAGAAAACTTCTGCTGATCTAGACACAATTTGAGAAAGTATTTCAATTGTGTGTGTTTCAATGGTCTTCATGCCCATGTCAGCTAGTGAGAAACACTATCTGAATTTTCTTCTTTCGTTCTCACCGGTCCTGGAGGCTTTCAATTGGTCAGGAATAAGAGGGATGCAGCAATTGTAGCTTATTTAATTCAAATGCATTTTTTTTCTCTACTTATCTTGCTTCATGCTTTTTTTTTTTTTTTTTAACCCTATCCTCCTTCAATCTTGTCTCTCTCCTCTGGCCCCAAACCAGGTGATAGACAGGAGGGGAGTGGTCTTTGTTGGTAAGAAATGAGTGAATTCATGTACTCCTTTCCCTCACTTGTAATCCTACACAGAGCAAACACTGGTGCTTAGATGTTAGCTTTCGGGCCGGCATCTTGATGAATGCAGGGAGAGCCAACTTTTCTTTTCCCCCATCCCTGAGAGCTCATATACCCTTCACCAAAAACTATATATGTAACAAAGAATAAAGCCAAGAAAAGGCAAACATTAATTATGGTGATGGTGATCGCATCTTTTAAAAAAATGCACACACATTAAGACATACTTTACATACCTTAAAATTCATGCATTTAAGTGTGCAACTTAGTGATTTTTAGTAAACACACAGTTGCATAATCATTACCATAATTCAATTTTGGAACATTTTCATCCCCCAAAACATCTCTCTAGCTCATTTGCAGACACTCCCTGCTCCCACCCCCAGCCCTAGGCAACCACTAATCTACTCCTGTTTCTGACAGATTTGCTTTCCCGGAGTGCCTCATACAGATGGAAATGTATAATATGTGGTTATTTTGTGACTGGCTTCTTTCATTTAGCATACTTTTCTTTTTGAGCCTCATCCATATATTAGCATGTCTCAGTGCTTCGTTCCTTTTTACACACCACTTTTTTGATCGGCAGCGTTATGTAGAGGAAAGATTGTGGATTTCAGAAACATAGAGCTGGCTCGAAGGTGTGCCACTTCTTGGGCATGTGGCCATTAGGCAAGTTCTTGAACCTCTGAGATCCATTTGTAAGATAAAGATAATAATCGCTCCTTCAGAGTACTATTCCATGAGTTAGCGGAGGTGTGCCCACAAATAATGGGCTCTCAAAAAATCCAGACTTCCTCTCTACAATTACCCAAAAACCTTTGCTTTCCTTACCCAACCTGCTTCGTAAAATTAATATAAATGAATCCTATAGCCTGCCGTCTAACCTTCACATCGAGTTTGAAAGGAGAGCCCACATAACTAGCAACATGAGGAATGGAATTCGCTCAGGGAGTTACATCCTTCATTAAAGGAGCCCAGATGGTGAGGAGCTAAAGGGATTTCCTTCAATTAGATTGCTGTCATTTTTTTTAGAAAGAGGGTTAAATTGTATTTAATTATTATTTTAAGGAGGAAAACATTTCAAATTTTTTAGAATATTTTATGAAGATGGCCTGACCTTGGCAAGGCTCTAAGAACAACATATTTTCCAACTAATTCATATAAAACTGCCCCTGTAACATCAACTCTTGGATAACATATAAGCAAGGAGCAATAGGGATACAAGCTGAGTGAATAAAATCCATCTCAAATCCTCAGAACTCAACTTTTAGCTATTAGTTTCAGGATCTTCCTTTTCTAAACCTTAGAAGAACCTGAATTTCACATATAACAAAATAAACTGAGTTGAACCAGTCCACCTTCTCTGTTGAGAGCATGTTTATCAATTTGAGTTCCAATGTAAAGGAATCCTGATATAACCCCATGGTACACTCTTGGTCAAAAAGTTTACAAAGATGCTACTCCTTAGCCCTGAGTATAAAATGATGTGTTCTAAGCCTGTTTTTACTTCTGAATCATTATTTCTCTATCATTTTTAGTCCACCAGTATTCCCCTTGGTGTTTCTCATGGTTTTTCCCTCCGTTCTTGTCTGGTATGTATCACAGTTGCACGTCTTTCATCAATTTCTGAAACACTTAATTTCCTCCCACCTTCTCGATTCACTCCCAGCTTCACTTCCTGCTAAGTACAGTATAACAGTTAAAACAGAAAGGGAGAAGGCTTCTCTATACTTCTACTGGATAAAATGGGTTTGTAACCCTTTATTTCTCTTTCACTTCAAGGAGATTGGTATACTCTGTTACTCA